>PVJH01003148.1:0-149115 GCA_004026705.1 Nesogale talazaci
TATCTACATACTGGAAATTTCCTCTCTGTGCCAGACTGCACCACTTGGGATAGTTATATTTTGGCTAGCCATTTTTCTGTCTTGCAGTCCCATATAGACTTCACCTGATGTACAGCATAAATAAACACATCCAGGTCTTATGCCATCCTCACAATACTTGTTAGGTGTGCACACATTGTTGCAGCCATTGTGTCAATCCGTCTCCTTGAATAATGTTCTCTCTTGCTCTGGTTCTGTATTTTATCAAGTATGATGTCCTTTGTCAAAGACCAATCCCTCTTTAGCAAGTCCAAAGTACCTGGCATGAAGACTCCCTAATCTCTTTCCTAAGATGTATTCTGTCTGTCCTTTGGTCAATATGGATTTGTTCATTCTTCTGGCAGTCCCCGGCAATTCCAATGTTCTTCGCCCACACCTGGTCAAATTCATCAATTGTTTTTCATCTCTTACTCATAATTCCTTTTAATATCCATAATTCAGATGTACTTGGATTCCTTTTCATATTCATTATTCAGAACTGGGGGGGTGGCATCCCTGCCCTCTGGTGGTCGTGGGAGTCCCTCAGTCTTCCTCCTGGGGAGCTCTTGCTGGATTTGAATCACCAAGCCCGTGGGCCGTAGTCCCACACTCAACCATTATGTCATCAGGGCTCAGCCCTCAGAATCACCTTTACATGCACATGGTACAATTAAAAATACCATGACTGGGGGTTCTCAAAGTCATTGCTTTTCTCTCTCTCTTTTTGATATGCTCACACCAAGTTTAGTTGCAACAGCCCACACCAGAAGTAATTGAAATGCCCATTGAAATATGAACACATCAACAAATTGTGTGTGCATATCTACTGAACAAACTATACTCATCATTAAAAAGAATCAAGTAGTCACTTACATAACATGGTTTAATCTCAGAATTCTGAAGTGGGAAGGAATTTGGGGGGACAGGAAAGGAGAATAGTCATCATCTTGTTTTGAGTTATATAAACTTCTAGAAAACAGAAACTAACCTATTTTGAAAAAGCAGGAAACAGGTGTTTATCTGGGATTATGGAGAGAAGGAAAATTGTAAGAGGACCTGAGAAAAATCCAGTGCTGACAGGGCCATTCATAATCATTCTTATGCAGGTTTTATAGGCTCATACTTATGTTGAATTAAAAATCATAATCATATTGTTTGAAAAGGGTTCAAATATTTTTAAAATTTTTTTTCTCCCATCAGAAAACTGTTTGGGGCAACTTTCCCTGATTAAAGCATTGTTTCCTGTGTCTGAAGAAGGTCAGCCCAGCATTAGAGGCAGGAAATAAATCGAACAAATTGTACTGTTGCACCTGTTGCAATAACAAATGCATCAGCATCTCCATTTTCAGACTCCATTTTCTAATTGCACCAAGAAGTCTGGGGGTCAACAGTCTAGTTATGCTGTGAGAATGCAGAAATTATTTAGATGATAGGCTCTGATAATTTCCAGATGTCCAGATGAAGGTTCAGATCTGGAGGACACTGAGAACTACAGTAACAACAATGAGGTACAGCTATCATCTTCAGAACTACATTAACATGTGAGTGCAAGAGGCATATTTCTGATGTTCATTTACCAGGATCCTTCAACTCCCTACTGATACCAATCTTGGTACCCTTTTTCATTTGCATCTGATACAGCTAGCTGAATTTTCAAGCCCAAGTCTTGATGAACTCTGGAGATTTGTCATACAATAGGGGTGTATTAAGTAATGTTCCCCAGGAATAATGATATTGATGCCTCTGTCCACAAAAGCAATGAAGGATGTCACATAAGCAGCCCCCTTTGCAAGCAATGTTGGAGGCAGTGATAAATCCTGACATCTAGGACCACAAAGTCCCACAGACTTTTTGACATACAACAGGTCTTAACCTGAGTCTGTTTTCAAGCAACAGTACATTGAATAGATGTCCTTAACATGAATGGTGGCTTAAACAAGAAGGCCTTTATCACTGTATAAACCAGAGGACTGGATGGGCAGTATTTCTTTGGTTTGTAACTTGGCTGGAAAAGTAAATCAGGAGCAACCTAGGAGACCAACACAGGCATGAAGAAGGTAAAACTTTGAGGCAGCTACTATCAGAACCAAACTGTGTCCTGTTTTCCAAAGATGGGTGAATAACATGTCCTAAAGTTTCATATTCCTCATGACTTCCTTCAGGAAAGGTGTAAGAGAGAGATGGCACAGTCCATTCCTAAGGAGAAGGCTGAATGCTGCTCAGGACAGCTAGATGGTAGTTCTGATGGCTTCTGCCACATTAACTGGCAGTTACAGAATTCTGACAAGGGCTATGCAGACTAGAAAGTTCAGGATAGCTCCTGAAAGTTTTATACACCTGGAATTCAAAAACAAATTTCTTCACTCTGTGTTTCTGGCATACAACCTTTGAATTATGGCTTATAAAGTTTACCCTGGGGACAGTGAACAACACAGTACATTGTTTGACATATGAAGTCTTTCTCCTGTATGTACTTCCTGGAACTTCCTCATATATTTTCTGGTATAAAGTTTTTGGTGATTATGTTGGAAAGTTGGCTAAAGCAGTGGCTGTCAACTTTCCCAATGCTGTGACCCTTTAATACAGTTCCTCATGTTATAGAGACCACTCAACCATAAAATTATTTTTGTTGCTACTACATAGCTGTAATTTTGCTACTGTTATGAATCAGGCCACACCTGGGAAAGGGTCATTCAACTCCCAAAGGAGTTGTGAGCCCCAGGTTGAGAACTACTTGGCTAAGGGATCTGCTGTTTTCACTGTATTCATAGTGTATTTTCCAAGAAGACTTATGCAGCAAATTCATCGGTACAACCTTTGATGTAATCTCTAGCATTTTCCCAATGAGCTTTCCAGTGAGGACTCTCTAGTATCTAAGGTGAGTTGATTTTCACATGAAGGGTTTGCCACAGTTTTCGCAAGATGTGTTAGTCCAGATAGACGAGAGAAACAAATCTATGGACGCTCATGTGTATAAGAAAGAGGTTTATAGCCAAGAACAAATGAACACTGAGAAAACACCCCATCCCAGTCCAGTCCATGATCATAAGTCTGTTCTTAGATTATATGTCCAATACCAATCTATGAGTCATGTTCAGACTGACAAAATACATGCAATGACACCAGGACAATCACAGGTCGGTGGGTGCAGAGTCTTTTGTATCCAGTGGCGATAGAAGCAACTCAGCACTGACAGGGGTCTCCCTGCGGCTCCTCCAGTTACCAGGACTCAGGGTCTCTCAGCATTCTGCCATGTGTCTCTTCAGCTGCAATGTATCCCAGGGAGTGAACCGAGAGATAGAGTCTCCAAGCAAGTGTTGTCAGTAAAAATTTCTAAGGGAGTGAACTGAGAGAGATAGTGTCTCCGCCTCCAAGAAGGAATTACCACATTTCCCAGATTTTTTAGGAGAAGGCCATGCTCACACAGAGATCTCATTGGCTATCTCCAGACTGACAGGTTAGATTCCATCCGTACATTCTTATTCCTCAAATTAAAAACAGATTAGGTGACTACTACACAAGGTCACTCTTCTTTGTGTACCCTCTGGTGTTCAGTGAGACTGGAGACTCAAATGTAGGCTTTCTCACTCTGCACTCATGAACTCTCTTCCAAGGGAGCCTTCTGGTGCTTACTAAGAATGGAGCCTCAAATAAAGAATTTCCCAGTCACCACAGTCAAAAGGCCTTTCTTCTGTGTGAACCTATGTAGAGAGCTTGGAGCTCTGTTTACAGGATTTTCCACATATTCTAATGTGTAAAATGCGTTACTGATTTCTCCATTGTGACTTCTCTGGTGTCCACCATGTTTGGATCTTTGTGTCTAATATTTCCCACATCCATTGCACACATAAGATCTTTCTATGCTGTGAATTATTTGGTATTTGACAAGGATCGAGATCTGGCCAAAGAATACGACATTCATAATGCCTTTCTTGAGAGTCACTTCATAGCTATCTGCCTCACCCACACTCGTAACTGACAACAGCTTCCCTGCACGTGTGATATTTATAAAGCACCTTTCTGGTGCTGATAATCTGGGGCTGAAATAGTGCGTGTTGGGGGTTGAAGTTGCTACCACATTCACCCCACCAATATTGACTGCATCCACCAGGAAGAGTCTCCACATACTCAATGCTACCGCGTAGCTTTTCATGGCCAGTACAGGAGCAACCCTGCCCCTCCCTGCACAGCCCACCCTGCTCCATAGTGCATAGTTCTCTTTGATTTTTTTTTAAAAGAGGGTTTACATTGCATATTTGTCCAATACAACATCTGTTTTTTTACAGACACTTCCATGATCCTTGTCTGTGGCTACAAGTAAATGAAATCCTTGATAAATGAAATATTTTCTTTAGTTATTTTGATATGGTCCGGTCATAGAGTTGTGAGGCTTTTTGTTTTCCTTACATTGAGTTTCCATCCGCACTGAAGGCTGTAGTCTTTTGTGTTCATCACAATTCCCTTGGTTTGCAGCACAAAAGGGTCTGTGTCTGTACAATATAAGTTGTTAATGAACCATCCTTTAACATGCTATACTTGTCTTCCTATGGTCCATCATCTCAGATTGTTTGCTGAGCATAAATATTGAATAAAGGTGATTAAATGATGCAACCTCAACATAGACTAGAACCCTGGTACTTGACCTCATCAGTACTCCACAAAATCAGATTTCAGTCCAAAATGTCGAGAAAATCTTGCACAGAGCTCAAACAAAAGTCTGACACACATGATTTTTGTAACAAAACTAAATGGTGTTTCAGTCATTCGGGGTTATTTGGCACTGTTAGTATGCATTGTTCTAACCTTTGGTGGCTGTGCCTCAAGAATTTTGCTTGGATTTTCTGAGTTTTGGGGGGTATTTTACAGTTTTTAGATAAAAACATAAGTCCTAAGAAAGAGATTTTTGAAAACAGCTATCATGATAAGAAACTGGTTAGCCGTGAAATAGATATTGTTGACGATAATTTAGTAAACACTTTCTGAAAACAGTTAAGAAAATGTCAAGACAGACCACATTAGACAGATTTTGTTTCAGAGAAATCCGGCTAGGTTCTATTGAAAAAGGCAAAGAAGTGAAAAATAAAAATAAACTGAAAAGCAGCTACCAGAAGGGGAGTCCCCTTCTAAGCAAAGACTCTCTCACCAGACCTCCTTTCCATCTCTACATGCACAGATCCAGACACTCTTCCATCTCAAGCTAAGGACTATCCTATAGTTGTTAAAACTTTTTCCTAATAGCATACTTCTTATTTAAATTATATTATTTAACTCTGAACTTATTTATTTTGAAATTTCCACCTTTTTTTTATAAAAGGCAAGGTTAGGGCAAACTTGGTGGTTGAGAACAGATTAGTCTATTTTCAGTTGTTTCTTATGGGAAAACCTGATTCAGAACTCAACTGTACTGAATTTCATGCTCTTTCTAGAATGGATTAGCATTGAGGTCTGGAGTTCTACTGTACATGTTTCCTGATTTTAAATCATGCAACATTGCTTTAGTTTATTCACATGATTATCTGTTTCTCGTGGACAAATTTTACATGAGCAAGAGTAAGTGTTCTGTATTTCCCTAATTGTTAAAATCCACACAGTCCAATGTTTTCTCAAAGCCAATAAAACAAGGCGAGTTTCTTTTGGTCTTCTTTACTCACAGCCAACATTCATCAGACATCAACTATGATACCAATTATGCAATAACCTAACTTGAATTCAACAGGATCTCTGGCAACTCCCATTAGTGTAGCTGTGAAGTTTCTTGAGAGGGTAATACCTCGATTCTTGACTTCTCATGAGAATGAATTCATGCCAAAGCCTGGTTTGTGATCCAAGTGAATTTTTTTATGAAGAATGGGAGAAGTTTCTGGTTTTACAGTCTCAAAGGAATATATGCTCTTTCAGGAAAGCATGCCAAATGATGTGGAAGCTGAGCTGGGGCTCACAGATGTACCCAAGCAATTTCATGTTACAGTGCACCCACATGTGTAGAACTGAAGCCAGGAACTCAGCACAAGTGGGTGCTGGGGAGGGGTAAAAAGAAAAAAGAAGAGGAGAGGTTATGGGTCCTGAATGGGTCCTACAAGTTCCTGCTTAGGCATATCTGAAAGAGTCTCTCTGGGTGATATGTGTGCACCTCCTACTCCATCTGACTCTGACCAGGAGCAGAGTAAAAGAGAAACTGAACTTTCCACTCCCAGGATATATTAAACCTCGGGCTAGGATGACATGGTTCAAAGTATTGGTTGACCCCATTGACTGAATTCAGTCCACCTGGGCCTAATTTTGGCTGCCTAGGTGTAATGCCCATCTGACTGGGGGCAATTGAGGTGAGAGCTGAATTGGAGAATACCCAGTTCAGGTGTCTTCATGGGTAGCTAAGGATCTCCTGATTCCTTCCCAATTCCCTCTATGGGGCTTGTACCATCATGGGAGAGACACCCCCCTCTCCTGTCTACCTACATAGTTATAATAGTATTTGAATCATAATCAATAAAATTATACCTACGTGTGATAGTAATTATATTATTTGATATTTTTTTATGGAATAGAAACAAATGTGGATGTCTTTCCTTGTCAGAATTCTTAGCGTGATGTCTCCTTCTTTGCCCAAGGTATATGGGGTACCTTTTCTCTGCCAAAAACCATTTGGATATGTATGACATCACCTGAAGGTCAAATGAGTCAAACATTTCATTAATTCACCTCTGACATGATGAGTTGAATTGCTTCCCTTTGGTGAGATGTGGGATGTTAGTTGGTATTGGTGATTCCTTGGGCCTTGTGTGACAGTCTGTATGATAACTGTTCCCACCTTCACATGCACCATGCGACTGTGTTTGTACTGCATCAGCTCATTGAGACATTTCAACTGTCATCTCATCAATTACTGATATCTCATTTTTATTAATGCCTGTCAGTACAATTATATTGTGATCATGTGCAATTCTTGAAGTAGTTTAGCATCAACTAATTCTATCTCATATAAAGATTATATTTCTTTCATCCCTTTTTGAAGCTTTCTGCATCATTTAATATTTTGACTACAGAAATTACCTATGTTGGATCTAAAAGTTTAAATCTTTCTTCACGTGTTTTAGCTTGAGAAATATTAAATGTTTCCTTCGGTGTTGATGTTCTATTTCCAGCTCTTGGTATATTTGATTACAACATTTACTTTGTCTTCTAACGTTGCCATTTGGAATTTTATGTTCTGATCTTTCCTTTCATTTGCCTTTTAGCTGCTCTACAGAAAAGAGCAGATTCAGTCTCTCTCCCACTTTATTTTTTATTTATTTTCTGTCACACACCTACACACACATACCACTTAAGTTGTGCTTTGACTCCCATGGACTTGTTTTAAATTATTTTAGCCAAACATAGACTTGCTGAGTGACAGTGAAGGCTGCATTCAAGTCAGCCCCATAAGTTATTTTGATGGATGATATCCAGCTTCTTAATTATCTCTTCCCACATATGTCGTGAATTTGATTCCTGTAACTGACAATTTCCTCATGGATTGTCTAATCCAGTTTTACAAGTAAGCATAGCAAAATTAACCATTACAATAGATTAAAATACATATTCTACCAATGACATTTTATTTTAATTAATAAAATTTGCCAAAATATAATTACATTAATGTCAGATATTGTCACATATCAGTATTTAAATTAGTACAATTTTAAAATTTTCTTTAGGATGTTTTAGTTCTTGATACACTTGTACACTATGTACATTTGATTGAAAATAAAATAAACTGGGGAGGATTCAGCAACAGAATGGGGGAACTTGTTCAGTGAAGTACTACTTTCTGCACTGTGGAGCCAGAACTTGGTGACACTTTTAAACTAGAAGTACATATTTTGATAGTAATGCAGTAAAAGAACCTGATAACAACATAAAAGCACAGAACACAATTTTAAATTCTCCTTGAATATATAATTATGTGAGCCACTGAGGCTAGATGTACCACTCAGGTCAACATCCTGAGATAATTTGTAAACTTTAACCCTTAATTCAAAAATATTTCCCATCTTCTCCTTCAAATATATTAAACATATAACATAACTAGTACAACATAATTGGGTATTATGCTCATGTAACATATCTATACAAGATGAAATTGAAAGAGTAACTGGGAAAACTAATAGGAACTTTAGAAGATAGCAATTTTATGTTTGTGGTGAATGAAAAAGTTGGGAAAGGAGAGTAAGAATGATAGCACAATTTGAAGAATGTAATCAATATCATGAGCTTATATTCTTAAATGGGAGTTTGTAAAGATAAGTTAATCATAAAAATATTTAAACATATAATCCCCAAAATAAAATTAAGGTTCTGTTCTTTTATTTAAACTTTATCTTCCACAACAACAAACTGTAATGTAAAGAAGGTTATTCCAGACATTGCTGTTTGTATATTTTTATCTATAAAGAACTATATTTTTATCCATTAAAAAGTTAATTGGTTAGCAGCCTTTCAGATGAATACTTCTTTCAACCATTCTATTGCAAAATAAAGAAAGCAAAGCAAATATAGTTTAATCAACTATTGAAAGGTGATCTGCCTTACAAATATCACCTACATCGAGGAAAAGAAGCATAACAGCCAATGAGAGATCCCTACCTTTAACTCATCTTAACATCATTCTTTCTCTTCCAAAAGAACAATTATCTGATTTTTATATTAATCGCTTTCTTAGTTATCTTTATACATTTGTGACCCAAGAACACATGCCTACGTTTTAGAACTTGATAACTTTGAAGTCTCTTAGTCTGCAGGCCCCCATGCCTTCCATATTTTCCCATTCTGATTGATTTCTTGAAGAACCAATGCATGTAGTTAGAAAAATATTACCCATTGGGCTTTTCCACAGTGTGCAATACTAATGTGCCTTCTGCTTGTCCTGATAATTGGTCATAGATCTAGATACTTGGTAAAATTCAGCTTTGAGGGCTGAGCCCCGGTGGTGTACGTGGTTGAGTGCAGGACTGCAGCCTGCAGACTTGGCGGTTCAAATCCAGCAGCGGCTCTCAGGAGCATCATTGGGTAGTGCCCACGACCACCAGAGGCAGTGATGTCCACACACAAAAATTTCAGCTTTGATTCTTGCACAAAAGCCATAGTGATGATCTCTCTATATATTTTTTTATAATATCCTAATAATCTACTGATGAACAAACCTGGATGCATGAAATCAACCTGGGTTCTTTAAATCTATTATTAAAATCCTATCATTTTGTTTCATTTAATAGCTGAATGATCTTTTAGCAAGATTCTTTTCCTCTGGTACTATCTGGTAACTTACTGATACTGTTAGTAACCTAAATCAATAAATAAAGTTGAGTCCTTTTATTTAAGTTACAATCAGTATTTTCCTCGATGGATGTGTAGGTTATTTAAAACTCAAAATACAACTACATAGTTTTTCTTTTGTTTTAAATTTGCTTTGCAATATTTTTATGAACATATGGCTTTGTCATATTTAAGGGCTTGAATTTATTGTAATCTCATTTTCATTGAAATTATCTTGTGATATGACCCTCATTGCTTTTGATAGCCAATTTCATCTAGAATACACAATTTTATTTCACAAGATTTGAAACTATCCTTTGTTTCTTCCAGAAAATTCAGGAGAAAAAAAATATAAATAGCTCTGAATGAAGTTATTTCAAGTTCACAATCTGTAACTACAGATACTCATAGATACAAAGTTAGTAATTAATTTTAGAACTTTTCAATGGGCATAGCTAAAGAATCTGTAGTTCATGTTATCACCAGTTCATCTTTAGAAGTATGGTGCTTTAACATCTTTCCAGGGTTTTAACATTGTATCTGTAAATAATAGCTCTGTCTTCTTTCTTTTACTCAAAGAAATCTGATACTAGGAAAAAACAAAAATGAAACAAAAAATAATTTTAGAATACATTTTCCTAATTTCCTAGGCTACAGACTAATGAATTATCAAATAAATGAGAATATTTTCAAAAATAATTTTTATTATGTGATTTCATTCCTTTTCAGATTGTATGGTCATTGTGTTGATATAGCTATTCTATAGGATAGTTTTTCTCTTTTATTTTGCAGTTTTCGCTCAAGAAGTAATTGTTTATGTTTTATGCTTTCTAAAATGCATTATAAAAAAAATCCCTCTAGTGATTTTTATGATCTAAATCTTGTTCTCACGTAGGTTCCTCAATGAAAATACCTCTGGGTCATTAGTTGAGATGCTTCCAGACTGCCCCAGTAACTGGAAGCAGAGAAGCAGAGGGCTCACTGTCAAAATTCAGAGTGTATCTGTTGCATGACTGACATATACTGAGGAAAAAAGTAGAGCATAGACATTGAAGCAAACTATTTTATATTTTATTTTATGTATTTATATAAATATTTATATTTAATTTATATGTTTGCATTTTTCTTTGCACTAATAATTTTCAATGATTTTTTCAGATGTATTTCCTTTTATTCAGGTAGCCCCTATAAGACTTGTTGTTCAAAGACCTTTAAAGTTTTTATAATTAGATTTATTCAAAAGTGGTCCTTTCTTATATGAAGAATGTAGGAAATGAGTTCTACAACTCACAGTCACTTTTGATAATATTAACCATAGTGAAAACAGTACCATGTTTTCATATATTACTGGAAAATAAAATAATTCTGCATTTTACACTATTGTTACAGAAACAGAAACTGTTAGGAGGGGTCCAAAGTGAATAATAGCTGCTATTGTGATAAAAAAAATAGTAAACAGACCTTATAATAGGTTCTATTTGTCAAGACAAACTACTTGCACCCTCCTCTACAGAACTTTTTCTTCAGATCTCTATATAAATATTATAAAATGGATTTGTACCATTTTCACTAGATATAGAAGAGTTCCTAGAAAAACAAAGGGTTCTCAACTATTAATTACACCTATTCTATAGAACCATCATATAAAGCATGGTAATAAAATATTGTAAATGATAGTCAAGAAAAACCCCCCTGAACAAGTCTACTGTGCAACATGTGAGATTGCCCTGATTGTAATTTGTATTGGAAAAAATGCGTTCATATTTCAAACAGTGTTAGCCTCAGTTTGGTGCAATCAATTAGTGCGTTTGGTATGTTGGTATTGCGAGTTCACCTAGAGGCACCTTGACACAAAGGATTGGTGTTTTAGTTCTAAAACAACCAAGTCTTTGAAAGCCCTACTAAACATAGTTCTACTCTGACACTCATGGGGTCACCGAGAGTTGGCAGTAACTCTTAAGTCAAAAGCATTTTATATCTAGACATCAAATACATGGTATGGGGGCCACATCTGACCTCCACTGCTACCCATGGGGAACTGCATACCAACTCAAGTTAATTTCCTCAAGGCAGTCTTCAGACATGCCACCACTATGCAATTTCATTTTCCCTATTTACACCAAATGCTCCTTTTACCATAAGCTGCTTCCCTGTTGGGTCTTATCATCAGTTGCAGCAACCACACAGAATTCACCTATATACTCGCAATTTGAGGCAATTATTAGGAAAACCAACAAATTATATAGTGTAAAGATCTATTTCTTTTGTTTGCAAGGGACTTTCTCAGCCATGCTGACAAGCTGGTCACTCTCTGATCCTTGGCCTCTCAACCACGTGGTTGTTGGCCTTAACCTGTTTAAGTATTGTGAAGCTCCTTTCAATGTGCTAAATGTCTAAAAGACACCCCAGTCTGAAAGCCAGCTTCCTGCCCAAAGACTTTGAGCTCTACTTCTTGCTCGTTGGACTGAGAAGCCCAGTGCTCTGTGGCACTGTCTCTGCTTCCTCCGTTGCCACCACCACTTCCCCTTCCAATCTTGGGACCCCTGCACTGGCAACGATTCTTTCTGAATCTGGGAATCTCTGTTCTGCTTCTGAGATGGCTCACATTGTGCCCAGAGTGGAAAAACTGAGTGTTAGTGTTCTCCAAATCTTCATTGCATACATATAAGTTTGGTAGGATTCAAAAAGACTAGGGATACAAGGCTTCTATCAAGCAGTTTCACATGACTGGGCTAGAATCATAGGCATAGACATAGAAAAAACTGAAGTGTCCCTTACAACTAAGAGACCCTCCTCAAGAATACCAAGAAAGGTAGTGCCCCAACATTATCGCTGAATGTAACCTATGTTTAAAATATTCAGTGTTTTCTCATTTAATTTAGAAAAATATCAATCTTTAAAGCTTTCAATAATATAGATTCACACTTTCTCTAGGCTCCAAAGAACTTGGAAGTGACACAGGTTGTCTATCTCTGTAAACTTGGACTCTGTAACACCAAGGAAAGATAAGGGTATTTATTGATTTCTGATTTATTTCAAATGTTAGTTAGGGTGTTTGAAAATACTGCTAAAAGAGTATGAGCTGTGGAAGGTGAATTCATACATTTCAATCTTAGTTCATGTAAGATTACTGATTCAGTATATGTGTGCCATTAAGCTGTTTATTTCTTCTGGGCCCAAATTTGGTCACGGTAAAATGAAAATTTGTTTTAGTCATCTCTAGAGCTTATTCTTACTTCTTACTCCATGATGCCTTGGAGAAAAACATAGTTTTAGAGAATGATTTTGTAGTCTGGGGCATTTATGGTAGGCAGTCCCCCAGGGTGCCTATGGGTTACAATACTTTTGTAGCTAAAAAAATTTACCAGCAAAACTAACTGCCTGCTTCCAAAGAGATAGAGAAGGAAAAATGCAATGTGTAAAATAAAAAGCAACAAAATCTCACTATAAGGGAAGTCAGTAAGTTGGTTAGGCAATTAAATACTTTCCATTGAAATTCCTTAGATTCAAAATAAATATTTTATAATTTGAAAAAACAGATAACTTAGAATCTTAACACATATAAATTTGAATTTTCCACACATTACGATTAGTGCAGTTATTATGTAGTATGTCGGTGATTATTATGTCTGTTATATAGTTTGCTATTAATCACAGAAGTAGAAAAACTGGAAATGGCATAAGGGAACAGGAAAATTACAAAATTGCATGTATAGCATTGAATTGAAAACAGAAAATATCTTCCACGACTTTAGATTCAGATCCATTCATAGTATTTCCCACATTTTCTTCTGACTAATTAAGGGGTGCTGACTTTAGAAAGAAATATCAGCTTTTCATTATGCAATGAGAATTATTATTGTACTAAATTGCCACTGCTAATGGAAATCATAATTGTTAGGCATAGTAGCATTTTAAATCATGTTATTAGGTTAGAGAAGAAACTTCTATACGTAGTTTTCAGCTAAAATCTGATTATTTCTAGGGAAATGATAAGGTACTCTTTTTCCTATCTGATAAACAGGGTCATATATTAAAAAGCAAGTTGTATGTATGTATGAAAGAGTGCTTTTGGATAATGAGGCAAAGGAATAGATAGAAACAAATATGGGAAAATGAATGAGAATAGATATGTACTGTCATCCTTTTTAAGCAATGATGTAGATAATGATATAACACAGAAATAAAATACAAAATTGGTGTGCAGCTTGAAAATGTAGCCCTAGCAAGGAACAATACATCTAAATATGCTAATCATATATTACCTATTTAAATGATATCCACTTCTTTCCTTGACCTGTGTCTTCCAAACAAAAACTCTACCTGAAGTGCACTTTTGAAAAGAAAGAGTTATAGTTGCTTGTTCAGTACATTTTCATTACATTGAAATTTTTCAAGGTCACCATTACCTTACTTGCTTGTGACCAATGATTCTAATTATGAATCTATGCACATAGAAAGTGCTTAATAAATAGTTGATGATGATAATTTCAACTGCTCTCTTATAACTTAGATTTATATTCTTTGTTTCTATGGGAGGGTAAAAACAAGTTCTTACAGACTACATTCAATTCCAACTACTCTTCCCATATTTTTTTACCATCTTTTATTTGTGAACCAAGCTTCCCTTTATTCCATTTTATTAACTTTGATTTACTTTTGGTTTTCTGGTCACTTCAGTATGGATTAAAGGTAATTTACTCTTTAAGTATTTTTATTTTATGAAACTCATTTAATTTTATCTACTTATGTACAAAGGATATAATAATCATATTATGGCACTATATGATTTGCTTGAAAGGAGGTAGTGTGCATGTGTATGGAATGTGTGTATTCATGTATGACAATGTGGTATTCTACTTAAGCTTAAGAGATATACCCCCTCTGTGTAATTTGTTTAGCCACATGATTTTAAAATAAATTCTAGGTCATTGTCCAAACTGTCAAAGAAAAGAAAACTTCGCAGAAGTCATATATTGCAAAGAGACTGAAATCAGGTTGTCTCTCCACAGCAACAGTAGGAGAAAGAACAGATAGGGGTGTGAAATCAGATGTAGTGAAAATGTGGGGTTTGAGAACTATCCCAGAGAAGCAAGCATAATTTAAGGTGAAAGACTGCTCAGTACAAACATTTCACATAAACCTGTATACAGTTACATTCTATTGATTGCATAAAAATGAGTTTTAAAGAGATATCTTTAGAAAGATGTTAGCACTTCTAATCATTCACTATTTGTGCAGAATTCTGCCACTTTTGAGTAAGTTTGCGCCCATTCAGGATTCAAATGTAAATTCTCTGCAGAGCACTTTGAAGTGGCATACATTACTACACTTAATGAATGCACTGGGGAGGACATACGGTGCACTGGGGAGGTACAGCAACCTTTAAGGAGGACATCTCTTAACTCATATGATCTTATACCTACTTGCTTGAAATCTTTCATTATAAAGCACACTTTGCAATTGTTAAACTCCTTATTAGGAAAAAAAAGCCGTCATGGTGCCCTGGGTAAGGTCCTCACCAGCTACCTGAAAGGTCAGGTTCAAATCCACCAGCTGCTCTGTGGGAGAAATATGTGACCTTAGGCTTCTGAGGTAAACTAGTCACTGACCTGCAAACCCATTTAGAAACTTATTCTCTGTCCTAGGAGGTCGCTATGAGTTGGTGTCAGCATGATGGCATTTATTTTTCATTTGGACTTACTCTTAGAAAATATTTTGAGGATTATAGCCATATTTATATTATAAAGTTATTAAACCCCATTGTGTGCTTTATTTTCCTTTACCTTGTGTAATCTGCACAATTGGCTTTCTACCCCCCTGAAGAAGGACAGGCTCCAAAACCAAGGGACCCTTCTAGCCTGTCCTGTCGGGTTTCCAAGAGTCAAAATCAGCTCAAGAGCAGCGAGTTTGATCTTTTTCAGTTTATCCCTCACTATATGCTCTCTTATAACTAGCACTTCCCTTTGCAAAATAATTTAAAAATCTACCTTCTGGTTGTTTTGTGCATTAACAGTATGTGTGTGGCAGAAATACCTGGCCAAGGCGTGAAGCAAGAGTATGCTATGAGCAATGGTGCAGACCATGTTCCACGCCAAACTATCATTTTCAATGAACCGCCAGCTATGCGGCGGTGTCCTTTAGCAATGAAGTGGCAGCGATGTGCTCTTTCTTCATTTCGTTCTCTGTAGTGATCACCTACCCTTTTTTGCAAAACTCCTATTTTCTGATCGCCACGAGGTGAATAGAACCAGACCACGGAGATAAATGATAGTTGAATGCTTAAAAAGCTGTACTTTTTCTTATAATTACCCATCACGGTGATCCGATATACTAATTTGAGAGTTCAAATGTAAGAATCTGTCAATTGACCTGCTCTACATCTTAGGAATGCAGTGGTTTACATGGAATGTTCATGTGTGGGTATTCATGTAACTGTTTTTTTTTTCTAATATTGAGTTCTAATATCTTTGTTCTGTTCTACTTTGTTGTACCGGTAGCATTGGGCAAGTTTATCAGGATTGAATGGTGTTAGAAGTAAATATGTGTAATAGACAGTATGTTATAGTCACTCTCAGCTACTAGTGGTAAGTCTGGTACCCGAATATGGCTTGCACTATAGAGGTTCATAGGTCTCAAACTTTTGAAAAATGACAGCTTATAGGAGACAAATTAAAAAATTATTTTCTGAGATGTGTATTCTTCAATGGTACTATTTCTTATCATTGCTAATACAAAACCATATTCCTTTCTTATAGCCAAACTAAAAGAGAAACACAGCAAAGGGAAAAGGAAAAAAGTCTGTATTTTAACCATAATATATGTATTTAAATTTGCCTATGAATTATACCATGGAGTTCTGTTCCAAGTTATTTTTAAACATATTTTAGCAACCTCTCTATGTCAATAGATACAATTCTGAAAGAGTTCCTAACATTGTAATATCATTTCATTATAGAGCAGCATACATATTTTAGTAGCAAATTGTTATGATAAGATGAATACTTACAATAGTTATTGCAAGGATTGGAAGAAGATATGGGCTCTCTACCTTGGAGTTACTTTCCAAGATCAATGATTTCATTCCAAATGCCTTTGACAACAGATCTATGAATATACAAGGGGGCCTCAAAACATAGGATATATGAAAATCAGTTGATTTTCAAAAGAGGACATGAGACAAGGACCATTGCATATTAAACAAGGACAAGGAACATTTCTGACAACAAATGGATCTGAAAGCAGAGAATATCAGAAAATGTTTCATGAATCATAGAAAACTATAGGTAGCATTAAGAAGAATGGGAATTCCAGAACACAATATTGTGCTCATGAGAGATGTGGACCCAAAGCCACTCATTCCTACAGAACAAAAGAATTATTATATGGTTGAAAATCTAGAAAGGTGTGCATCAGGGATATAGTCTTTTGCTATTCTCATTAAAACTATCTGCTGAGCAGATCACAAAAGACTGGGCTATATGTAGATAACAAAACATTGCGCTTGGAAAAGGCTTATTAAACAGTATAGAAAGTATCACAAAAGATTGAAGGAATATATTCTTAAAAAGCAAGATTAATCTACGTAGATCACTGATTGTCAAAGTTTTGAGAATATGAGAGCGAATAGACAAAAGACAGAAGATTTTATAGTGTAGGGAGAACTATTTGGCATCATTCTGTGATAGTGAATGCTTGAGGATGTGTTTGCCAAATTCTGCTAAACTTGAAACAAAAAGTGATCGCTAAAGTATGTACATTAAAAAAATAGAAGTCAGAAAATTGACAGACTCACAAGGTGAATGTAGACTGTGACAAAATAATCTAGCTGTATAACACATATATTAAACTTCTTCATTTTGGAGAGGTAACAAAATTATAGAGCTTAGTATCAAGATACTTAAAAGTTTAAGGATTACACATTGTCATTGTTATATTGCTTCATCCAATTATTTTATCTTAAGTCAAAATTACTCATAAGGCCCATCCAGACTCAAAAGAGTATTGGTGGTGTCTTGGGTCCTGCATTGTTCTGCTAACTCTAGTCAACGGTTTAAAATCACCACTCACTCCATGGTAAAAAGGCCATGCTTGCTCTCCCTTAAAGAGATAAAGTCTCAGAAGCCCACAGAGGCAATTCAGTCCTGTTCTATAGGATCTTTATAAGTCATAATCAACACTGTTGAGTGTGTATGTATGTGTGTATTGTGTGTATATGTGTGTATGTATGTGTGTATGTATATATATATATATATATATATATAAATCCAGACTCACAGCTAAATTTTATACACACCCTAGGCTATGTTTTATCTAGACTAAAGGCTAAATTTTGGTTGCAAATGAAACTAATTAGCAGGAGAGTGTAGAAATCAGAATCTGACAAATATTTGGAAGAACTTTAACTAAATCACTCATTAAAAGCTGAAAATCCTGCATGCTGCTGGATAAAGGAAACAGTTGTAACTAACATTAGTGAGGTAGTCACAACTTGGTGCACCTACCTATTTGAGATCAAAAGCGTGGCATTTACCCAGACAAAATTTGGAAGGGATAAAAAAGGAGTAATATAAATGGGATACATGGGAATGTTACCTTGGGATAAGTCTGTTGAACATTGAATAGCACAAATTCAAGAAATTAAACGAATAATTGAGTAACTGTTGTGAGTCCATGGTAGTAGTATATTTATAACATGTATAATTAAAGTGTTTATGTCCCTAGTACATTTAAATTGTAAAGCAATGGATAACTTTTCTCTAGATAATGTAAATGCTCAGTGAAAATATTCATTCAAATGCATCAACTTCTGAGAAATGAATCTCATAGTCCTACCGACTATTTATCATAGTGTTTGTTCTTATTACTCAACAGATGTTAGTCATGTTAGCAAGAATACTGTTTAATCTTCATAATAATTTTTTTCTTTTGACTTTCTTTTCATGCAGAAAAATTGATGTGTTATTCACTTTTGGCATTTACCTTTGGCAAGATATTTATTTTGAAGTAGATTCATATTTATTATGAGAAATATATAAACATTCAAATTGATTTGAAGATTAAATAAACTACCACATGATGAGTCTAGCCTTTTGCTTGGCTAGTAAAATCCTCACTTCAGAATTTAATTTTGAATAATTCAACTAAATTTATTCCCCAAAATGAAAGAGTTACTGACCTCTTCCTAGCCCTCTTGGTTGAGAAGTAGTGCCCAAGTAATTAAAAAAAAAAAACTTTCGTGTACACAATGAAATATTTTCATGAATTTATTCTCCTGCATGAAGTGTTTTAAATGAAATTAAAATGAGACGAATGCTATGTAAAATATCCATGGTTATTGTTACTATGTGCCATTGAGTAAGCCCCAAATCATAGAAACTCCAAATACAATTGCCCTCTCAATCTTTGAGTGTTTGACTTCATTGTTGTTTTTTACTTTATTTTGTTTTGTTTTGGGACACCACTGCTCTCTGGTGGGAGTGGGAGGCCCAGTCTTGCTCCTGGAGAGCTACTGCTGGATTTGAACTGCAATGCCAGTGGGCCACAGTCCCACACTCAACCATGACTCCCTTATTGTATTCACTGGATCAATTCATTTTTCTGGGGGCCTTATTCTTTCCTCTGTTATGCCCATTTCAAAGGACAATTGCCTCCTAGTAGCAAGTCCCAAGTATGCGACATGACTTCTTTGCTTCTAAAGGAGCATTTTTCCTTAATTCTTATTGATGTTTTGAAAGACTTAAAATCAAATCAAAATCTCACTGCTGCCATTGAGTTCATTGTGAGTTGCAGTGACCATACAGGACAGAGCAGAACTGCCCTTATAGGTTTCTGAGACTAACTCTTCATGGGAGTAGAAAGCCTCATCTTTCTCTGGGTGATTTCAAAATGTGGGCTTTGTGATTAGCAGTCCAACATATGACTCACTAATAGTTATTAATTTCACACTTAATTAAAATGAAACAAAATCCACTAGAATGGAGTGAATCTGAACATGTCTGGCAGAATGTTCTAAGAAGCAGGTTGGCTCCATTTCTACTCCATTAGTTTTTTTCTTTAATCCATTCTTGAAAAGGGTAAATAAAATGAACCAGAAGACAAGGAAGGACGGAGAATTATTTGACCTAACACAGGAATGAACACTACCCTTATATGCAAAGAAACTCAGCATAAATATGTCCAGAATCTTACTATGAACTATTAGTGAAGGCACATAGAAAAGGGGAAAGATCATTAGGTGATATGTACTGTACTGTCAGTTCTCAACTTGTTTTTTGGAGTCTTAGATAATTGTCACTTAGACAAAAGGTTGCAGATAGCCAGAATAGAAGATGATGTTCATGACCATTAAAACTCCAACTGGTATAAATATTAATTTAGCATACTCACAGGTCATAAGAATAGAAAACAATATTGAATGGTTTAGACCTAGTTTAAGAGGTGATGAGTGAAGTAGTCAACTCAAATGGTTCATCATTTATTCTTTATTTTCATTCACTCAATTAACATTTATTAAGTTTGAAATTAGTGTTCAATAGGAGTTCTGATAGTGCAGTCATTGCATAGGACAAGTTATAGAAATCTAGTTCCATAAATATTTGCAGCCTTGGAAAGTGTATGAAAAAGTTCTATAGTGTCCTTCAAGGTCCCTATGAGTTGGATTGTTTGGTGATTTGTTTGGTATTCAAGTGTTCAATTTTTCCCATAACAATCTTTTAATGATATAAGAAGTACCAATAGAAGACACAAGAATTGATGATACTCATTTTACTAAAACTATTGATGAACATTAAACTATTTTAGGAAATAGCTTGTAACCAATTACAGAAGAAACAAGTTCATGCACTACTGAAGGCATTGGTGAAACACAAGCACCTGGTGTTGGTGCAAAACTAGCAGATGTTTTAATAAGCAATGCAATGCTGAAAGCACTCACTCGTCTATGTGAAGATATCTGGAAATAAGCTACTGCTTCAGCTGAGTAAAACTAAGAACTCACTGCCATTGAGTCAATGCTGATCCCATGGCTTTAAGAGACTGTAACTGTTGTGGAGACTAGGAACCCTCTCTCTCCTGTGGAGTTCTGCTTTTGGTTTGAACTGCTAACAATGAAGACCAAGTCTACAGTATAACCACCAGGCCACCAATGCTCAACTGACTAGAAAATATCCACATTTCAACAAAATATAATCCACAGAATGCAGAGATGATCAATGAACATCACTAATAACACACAAGAAAAAATTTTGGATATATATGTTTCACTATTCTAGCAATCCATTAATAGAAAACTACTAGAAATGCAAGCCAGATTCATAAGAGGACATGGGACAAGGTATATCATTACAGACAAAATACCATAAAAAAGTTACCTATGTGTTACTTACTACTTAAAAGAATTGAACTGTGTGGATCATGAATAATTGTCATAATAATGGAATGCAGACTACCCAGCATTTCATTGTGCTCATGTGACTACACATAGACCAAGAGGCAATCATTCAAAGAAGACAAAGGGGTATGTTTTAAATTCAAGAGAAGTGTTTATCTTGGTTTTTCCTTTGACCATTTTATGCAATCTCGCTACAGAACAAGTTTGAGAAGAGAGATAAAAAGAATACAGAAGCAGGTTTGGAGGAAAATTCATAAACAACCTATGATGTATAGGTCAATCATCTTGCTTGCTAAAAGCTCTCAAACTCACTGACTTATAACATGACTCAGTGGTGACTCATAGTGACACCAATGGGTTTCTAAGATTATAACTGCTTACAGGAGTAGAGCTCCTGGCAGTGATGGATTTGAACTGCTGATCATGCAGATCACAGCCTAACTCTTAACCACTATACCACCAAGACTCCTTGCTGAAGATTAAGAGACTTTAAAATATAATGGATGGAGATCAAACATCACAAATTTTGTATGTATTGTACTGTGTGCAAGATAAAACAAAAATGTGCATAATTGAAACAATACATTTGATAAATTGAGAAAATCATTATATTGTCAAGGTTTTCATGTTATAAATTTAGGTAAATTATTATATTTCATATAATATATCATATAAACAGTAATAAAACTAGAATAATCATTTTTGCTTCTTTTAAAATTATATCTCTTTATATACCAAATGACATTACTGCATTTTGTTTTCATCTTGATTACTGCATAACTTCTTTCTTTATGCTTAGATTAAATAAAGTGCAAATTTTTTTTGTGGGCATCACTGCCTCTGGTGGTCGTGGGTGCTACCCAGTGCTGCTCCTGAGAGCCACCGCTGGATTTGAACTGCCAAGCCCACAGGCCGCAGTCCTGCACCCAACACCACCGGGACTCAGCCCACAAATTTTACTTCTATGTATCATCTTAAAAATTATAGATTTAAATTTTTGACAACTTAAAGAAATTTTCCATGTTTTGTTAAGCAGAATTTTATTTTAACCAACAGAACTCATTCTGTACATTTACTGTACATTGAGTTGTATGTATAATTTCTTGCTCTTTTCTGACAGCAATAAAAACCAAAATCCCAAATGGGGAAATCAACTTTGAAGTATAAAAAGGGAGTTAAAATATAAAATCATATGTTGCTATTCTTTCCAACTTATGTTCTTCTGATTTCTCAACCTAAACAAGTATATACATGCTTATATTACAAGAGGATTATTACAATTAATCCCCCCAAAAACCCTTACTGTCATGTAGTCAATAACAACTCATTCAAATATTAAAAATATAATAAAGACTTTTGGAAAGTAATATATAAGTATATATTTTTTCCTAAGAAAAAGGAGTGCTTATTTAATGAATATTCGTTCTACTAGCAAAAGGACAAATAAGGATGATTTGACTGCCAATTACTAAAATGATTTGACAGACAAACAGCAAATGAAAAATACCAGAGCAACAACAGTAAAAGGGGACAGGGCAGGGGGTGCCGGGTGGGGTGGAGGGGAAGACAGCATTTCTTTGCTGACATTACTAAAATGAAATAAGAAGGGGTGCCCTATACAAAAACAAAACATCCATTCCTGTAATGAAAACCCATGTATAATTTTAAATTAGGTTGAATAATAAAAAATATCACAACATGAGTAAAGGAGAAGAAACAAGTTTCAAAAACGTGTGTGTGATATATGTGTTAAACTCAGTCTAAAATTCCATCATTTCTTCACATAACTAAGACAAATAAATGAAATGAGCATGTCAAAGATATGAACAGAATATTTCAAAGGAGACATTGATAGATTATATGCCGAAAACTTTGAATGATTCTGGAAACACCAAAGCAAATGCAAGGAATACACAGATTCACTGTACTTGAAAGAACCAGTGAATATTCAAATAAACGGAGGCAGTATAAGAACAAGAACCAATTATACTGAAGGATGAAGTACAAATTTCAGTGACAGCATTCACTAAAAACAAATTTACAGAATCTGATATAACTAAATAAAACCAACTAAAATGTTTCAATAAGCTGATCAAGTACTGGAAGCACTCATTCATCTTGGTAACTGATTGGAAGAGTTTGTACACACTCCAAAGATAGGTAAACCAAGAGATTGTGAAAATTACAGAATAGTGTGACTGATATCATATATCAGTAAAGTTTCACTGAAGTTCATCCAACTACAGTTGCAGAATGACACTAAAGGGGAACTGGCAGATGCAGGCTGAATTCAGAAGAGGGCATGGACTGGGGAACAAACATAATTTCTGGTATCAGATGGATCTTTTATTTTCCCCCAAAATTTTATTTGGGTGCTTACAGCTCTTATAACATTCAATAATTCATCGGTATCAAGCACATCTGTACACAGGCTGCCATATTCATTTTCAAATATTTTCTACTTGAGCCCCTGGAATAAGTTCCTCTTCCCCCTCCCCTTTTTTTTTTTATAAATAATTGTATTTGGTGCTCATACAATCCCCATCATAATCCATACATGCATCAATTGTATGCAGGCCACAGTTGCACACTTGTTGCCATCATCACTCTCAAAACATTCTCCCTCCACCTGGGCCCCCAGCACCTGCTCCGCATATTCCCCTTCCTTTCCCCTCTCCCCCATGAATATAACTTACAAATTATTATTACTTTTTCATATCATACACTGTCCAATGTGTCCCATCACCCACTTCCCTGTTGTCCATGCCCCAGATAGGAGGTTATATGTAGATCCCTGGAATTGTTTCCTCCTTTCTATTCCACCATCCCTCACCCTCCCAGTATCACCATTCCCACCACTAGTCCGGAGGGATCATCTATCCTAAATTCCTCCTGTTTCTGACACCAGTGTACATTCTTGTTTTAGTTGAATTTGTCTGGTAGAATTGGGATCATGATAGTGGGTGGAAGGAAGCATTTGAGAACTGGAGAAAAGTTGCATTTTTCATTGTTACTATGCTGTACCTTAACTGGCTCATCTCCTCAAACTTAAACCCGGTATTCCAGGATGTGAATTAAGCATGATGGCATGAAGTAGGGAACCAGTGGAGGGGTCTGAGCACACAACCCCAATCCCTACTAAAGGGGCAGCCGCCTCTCCACCAGTGGAGTTTGCCTTGGAGGTTAGCATTGAAACTGCAGCTTGGGGAGTGAGATATACCTGAGCAGAGCACATGAGAACAAATGAATGGGGAGGAACATAGAATGTAGTGCATCCTGGCCCACCAAGCCTTCTAGACGATATTCCCACTCAACATTCGATGCACAGTCAGGATCATGTGGCCAGCCCCATTATGAAATATGGCTACCCCCGCTGACCCAAGGCCCTTCGGGGTAACCAATGAAGAAACAGGGTCAAGATTATACCCTGTTTGATCCAACCACACCATGGGAAAACACTAAGGGTGTGCAGCAGAACATGGAATTCCAGATGGAGTGTCAAGGATATACTTTGGTTCCAGGGTGTGGCATCCCATCTGACTCAATCATAGGATATTCCTGGAGGTCAACGAACAGACTTTGAACTATTTTCAGGTTTTTATATTGCTATTTTTTATTTTTTACATATATATGTATATATGTATATATATATGACATTGGCATTCGTTTTTATTACCATTTCATTTTCTTTGGCTGCTTCATCTTAGGATGTCTTTTTTGTACATATTGTTACCTCTGTAGGTCTATCTAGATAAGATAGGCTAGATGAACAGTCTGGAGGCAAAAATGATGGGATTGATGGTTCTGGGAGGGACATCGGAGGAGGGGAGGAGGGGGAAAGGAGGTGGTGTTAAGCATCCCAGGGATAAGGGAATAACAATTGATTCAAAATCAGTGACAAGGTGAATATGAGATGTTCTATGGGGATTGACCAAGAGTAATGTAACAGAGAGAAAATACTGAAACCCAAATGGAGGCTGAACATGATAGTGGGACAAGAGGAAAGTAAAAGAAAATAGAGGAAAGAACTGGGGGTGGGGGGAGGTATAGGACATTTATAGAGTTTTAAATACAGGCATGTACATAGGTGCACATATTTATATAAGACAATGGAGAAATAGGTCAGATGGATCTTGATAAAGTGACCAGATGTCCCATTTTTGGCAGCACAGTCCCAATTTTAAACAATTTTTCCCGCATCCCGTGACATTTTTAAAAAGTCCTGAGTTTTGGAAAGAATGCATGAAAAGCTAGGTAATGGTGGGAGAACAAGAATATACTCCCTTTATCCCCCCAGCCCACCCCCTGTCAATGATGTCCTGTTTTATCAATGTTAAAATCCAGTCAAGATTCTTGACTCAAAGCAAAAATGCTTATTTGTGTTTCAATGACTATGCCAATGAATTTGATTGTGTGTATGTTAACAAACAGCAGATAAATTTGAGAAGAATAACATTTCCTGAACATTCCTGAAATAACATTTCACTTCATGTGAAACCAGTACATGAATCAAGAAGCAGTTGTGTGAACAGAACAAAGTAATACAGGGTGTTTTAAGGTAAAGAAAGACGAGGGTGAGGGTTGCATCCTCTCACCATACTTACTCAATCTGTTTCCTGAGAAAATATTCAGAAGAGTTGAATTCTGCATTATAAAAAGAAGAATGTGTCATCAGGATTGCAAGGAGGATGTATTCACAAACTGAAATATGCATATGACCCTTGCCTGCTGAAAGGGAGGAGGATTTGAAACACTTGCTGATGAAGGGCATGGATTTTAGTCTGATGCTGATTTCCATGCCACATAAAGAAGACCAATACCCCCACAACTGGATGAGTAGGTAAGTATCATAATGATAAATGAAGGAAAAACTAAAGTTCTTTATGATTTCATCTTGGTTGAATCCACAATTACTGCTGATGGAATCTTCAATAAAGTAACAATATAAGGCATTTCATAGTGTAATTCTGTTGCACAAGACTTGTTTAAAGTGTTGAAGATAGGGATGTTGCCTTGAGAAATAAGATGAGTCCGACCAAAGATATGGTATTTTCAATTATCTCATGTGTGTGTGAAAATTGGACACTGAATAAAGAAATCTGTCTTTTTCTTTTGGCAGTCCATATGGCACTTTCAACATTCTTCACCAGTATCACAGTTTGAATGTGTGTTAGTCCGGGTAGACTAGAGAAACAAATTTCATAGACATGCATATGGATATAAGGAAAAGGTTTATATATAAGAGGAACAGGGCACTGAGAAAACATCCCAGCCCAGTCCAGTTCAAAGTCATATATCCGATATTAACCCATATGCCCAAAATCAGTCTTTAAAGTCTCCTTCTGACTCATGAAGTCACAGGTCAGTGAGTGCAAAATCCTAGCGCTGGCAGGGGTCTCCACATGGCTCCTCCATTCCAGAGCTCAGGGTTCATCAACAGCATCCCGTGGTGGCAGTAGCAACTCATTGCTGGCAGGGATTGCCATGTAGATTCTTCAGCTTCAGAGGTCTGGCTCTGTCAGGGCAAAGCCGTGTGGTCTCTCCGCTGACTCCTCCAGCTTCTTGGATGCTGCCATCTTGTCTTGTCTATGATTCATCACCTCTGAGACTAACTCCCAACAACTGGGGAGATAGCTTCTCATTTCACGAGGGAAATATCATGAGATTTCCCAGACGTATCAAGAGAAAGTCATGCGCACACAGAGGTCTCTTTGAGTACTTAATGGCTATCTCCAGATTAACAGGCTAGATACCACCCCTACATCTCAATTACGAAAGTAACATAAGCATATGAACGCCACAGAATGCATCAAATTTTCTTTGTTTTTCTTTACTCAAAGGCAAGCAGAAAACTCCTCTGTGATTGAGCAGTTCTTTATATACCCACTCCACTGAAGTCTGAACCCAAGGCTAGAAATTAGTTTTACTTCTCCCTCAGTTACTGTTTCAGGCATAGAATTCATTAGCTTTCTTTTATATTCTCTTTTAATTTCTAATATTCTATTAACAATCACCACCTCTTTATAGTAAGCCTTGTTTGTTCAGGTTGCCACGTCCTCCCTCTATCTTGACCAGAACATAACTGATACACAAATATGTGCATATGCACACACTATGGAATAGGTAATTTGAAAAGTAATAGCAATCATCTAGCTACTGAGTTTCCTGGAACTTTCTTTGTATTTTCAACATTGTTGAATACTACCACAGATATGCATTACTTTTGAAATATTGAGAAGTAGAGTAATTTTTAGTAATTACTATAAACTATCATAAACTTTAAGAGTTATATGTCTGATATTCTATTGGCTTTAAGTTGTTTAAAATCGGTTGGTAAGATATCACTTTTGGTCTCTACTCATATAGAGCAAAAGAGAAGGAAATCAAACACTGAAATCATAGAATGAAGCCAATTTGCCAACCATCCATCACAGCCCACATATCCAGAGAGTAGATGATACCTGCTTAAGCTGGTAGTCTCAGTAGGACCACAGTAGGTAGTCTCAGAGTAAAGTGTCAAACAAAATTCAATTATTTTCATTTTTAAGTCCAGATTCACAGGTAACCTGGTGAATATCTTTGAATATAGCCATAATAAATCCTCTAATTTTGAACTGAAACTATATCTAAAATTAGACTTTCAGGTAGTAACATATTGACTCAAATTATTTTATTACCCATGAAAACCATTTTACGTTTAAGTAAAAATGATAATAATATATTTGAGACCAAACTGTCAGCATAACCACGGAGGTCTGGAGATGTGATTAGTGAACCAAGAATAATGGAAGCAAAATATAAGAATGGACATAATGAGAATACTGACACAATATGGAAAATATTGCTAATAAATATGGATAACACATTTATCAATTGTTAAATGGAAGCCTAAGTTGATGTGTACAATTTCACTAAAAACTGATTATGATACTAAAAAATACAAAGGTCCTTCGGTTGAGATATACGTTATTCATCCCCGACTCACAGTGTGTTTTTTAGGGTTCAAAATGAAATTAGAATAGAGCAAGCTTTCAAAAATAAATTCACCAAAAATGTCACACACTTTTGATACTGTTATTATAGGCTAATTACTGTAGCCAGCAAGAAAACAAAAAGTGGAATTACTTATACACACCTCTCCTAGATCAAAATTGTTCCATTTAGTGCCCTTTAAATAGGAAGTGACACAATATAAACTGGCCAGGCTGTACAGTGACTGCATTATCAGCATACTGACAAAGATTCCTTTGCCAGTTCCCACTGATTTGATGCCATCAGACACAAGGTGATTTAGAACATTCTTGGTAATAATGGAGAGGTGGAAAGCAGATGTGTAGAGATTTTTAATGCCTTTTCCCTCCCTTAAGGTTTGTTCTTTAGTTAAAGCAATACTATGGAGACAATCAGTATGTTGCAGAAGGTAATGAAAATGAATATAAAGAGCAGATTACATTGACAGGGAAAAATCTGCTTTTACTCTTCTAAGAAGTACATAGTTGTCCTTATAAAAGTAAGCTCATCTGTTTTAGCCATTTCTCTATAAGATTCTTAAAAACCTGGCAACGTAGCCTGCCATTAAAGAAAACAGTGAGAATATTATTAGAGAATTAAACACCAAATAATTCAGTTTTCATAGACATGTTTTAAATAAGGTTATTATAAAATAGATAATCTTGGGGCAGAGCCCTGTTTACGTAAGTGGTTGACTGCAGCCCACGGGCTTGGTGGTTCAAATCCAACAGCAGCTCTCAGGAGCAGCGCTGGGTAGCTCCCACGACCACCAGCGGGCAGTGACAAAAAATATATATGTATATCTAATAACTTAATTTTATTGTACGGTATATTAAACCAAATATATTCCCTACAACATCAGTTTTATTTTAAATCAACAATCCAGGGTCTCATATATAAAAAGAGAAGGTATTTTTTCTATCATTATAGTCTGAACAATAATCAAAACCAAAAAACAACCCTGGCATTGCTGCTATCTAGATTTTGATGCATTCAAAATTAGAAGGTCAGACATGCCAGTTGCACCCTTGAAGAAAAATAAGGTTACCCTCTTAGAAGCAAGGGTCCTCAAACTTTTAAAACAGGGGGCCAGTTCACTGTCCCTCAGACCATTGGAGGGCCAGACTATAGTTAAAAAACAAACAAACAAAATACTATGAACAAATTAACTGTGGGTCTGGGAGGAGTCGGCTGCTGATCAGGACAGGCAGCAGAGGCAAAAACACCCAGCAGCGGGCCAGATAAATGTCTTTGGCAGGTTGCACGTGATCCGTGGGGCATATTTTGAGGACCCTTGAAGGTGAAATTCAACTCAGTCCTACAGGGTTCTTCTGAGTCAGGGGGAACTTAATGGAATTAAGCAATCAGATTTTACAAACATATCTAAAACTCCTTAAGTTTTGTAGGTGTCCAATACACAAAAATAATTACTTAGCCAAGTTTATTTTTAGAGCTACATATATGATCAACATATCCTTCTCAATCTCTGAGGGTGTAACTTTTATTCCACATGGACAGGTGTCTCAACAGACACTATGTCATATAGTGATCTAGAGGTTATGGTTGAGGCGTGTGTAAATTGTGAAGAAAAATTTACTTGCTTAGAGACAATATGATTTTTATTTTCTTCCTTCCTATTTTTTTCCTTGTTCATCCCTGTTGTTTCACTAGGAATGTCTCCAATATACTCAAGTTTTTAGCTGGACCTCAGTCTGTTCATACTCACCATGCTTTGGCTTGCACACAAGCAAGTTTATGAACTTTAAATAAACATGAAACTATATAATTTTTTCTACTACTGAGTAGTCATGAGAAACACAATCTCAACATAGCCTTTGCTAGTCTTCCCCCTTTGTTTCCTAACTCCAGATCTTTGCGCTTCTCATTGTAACATTTCATGTTACCCTCTTGGTGGGCCACCCTTGGATGTCTCATAGTCAATTATGTCGCCCCATCATTTTTCCCTTTTGCTCTACCTATTTAAAGTTCAAAAGCAAAATCATAATATCCCCTGAAACTTTTGATCTTTCCTCATTTTCCTGTCTTTTTATTAACCTTGCAGAGTCTTCATGTTTTTTATGTTTGATGTCATCCACAACGTACCTTGTCTTTGTTCATTAATGTTCAATATAGCAAATCAATACTGAGATGGTCTCTACATTCAGATGGACTATAACCAATGTCACCTTCTGTGTCTTATTGCTTACATTCAGATGGACTATAACCAATGTCACATTCTGTGTCTTACTGCTTACATTCAGATGGACTATAACCAATGTCACCTTCTGTGTCTTATTGCTTACATTCAGATGGACTATAACCAATGTCACCTTCTGTGTCTTATTGCTTACATTCAGATGGACTATAACCAATGTCACCTTCTGTGTCTTATTGCTTACATTCAGATGGACTATAACCAATGTCACATTCTGTGTCTTACTGCTTACATTCAGATGGACTATAACCAATGTCACATTCTGTGTCTTATTGCTTACATTCAGATGGACTATAACCAATGTCACATTCTGTGTCACGTTCAATGTTCTTCATTTCAACTTGATCTTGCCTGTTTGCTCTATTGTTGGTCTCTGGCCGAATAATTTCTCCTCATCTTATTCATTGTTTCTTTATTTTTCTAAACCTTTTATTATGAATTTAGGGATGGTTTACAGAGAAGATCAAAGTGTTGCATTCTACAATTCACAGACATTCTTATTCAATGTCTGCATAATTAAGCCTTTAATGAATGCAACATTTGGAATTCCACCTTAGTTCTGTGTTTCCTTTTCACTAGTCTTTCTTTGCTAACTCTGAATATTCTGCTTGGGTAAGTCCACCCTCCTTTTCATCTTAAATGATTGATTGTTGATCATTATAACATGGATGTGGATGTTAATTCAGTTCCCAGTTCCACCAAACTCTAAACAATCAGTAACTCTGTACTCATGATTTTGAGAGCTGTGGTCCACATTTTTCTCCCACTTATCCTGGACCTTCGAATGCAAGTTTTTTGTTTTTGTTTTTTTAGACCAGTTGACAGTGGTAGCAAAATAGTTCTTCTCTACTCAGAGTTGTGGATAATGATTTTTAGCAGGGTCCTTTATTACATTGGGTTACCTATTTTCATGTATTTTTCATCTTTCGTCACTTTTATTTCTTCTATATGGGGAGAGGTCAAAAGTTGCACCTTAAGATAACTGCTCACAGACTTGTAAGATCCCAGTGACCACTACATCCTAAATTAGGGTGTAAAACAATGCATTTGTGAACATATACATTTTTTTGAACACATAATTTGGTAGTTCACCTTGGTGTTCTCTGAGACTTTGATCTTGATCCCATGGACTCAGTCACATGCCCCCTCATGATGTCTGGTTATGCCTACCTGAAGAATGTTCTTTGTGCTCTGGTTTGTTGCTGGTTGAAGTGTTCTGTATTTGACTATGAGATCAAGTTAGTTGATTATGTCACTTAGTTCCCTGTCTTTGTTGAGTTTATTTTCAGATATACCATCCTTTATTGAAAGTGGTGTACTATTTTTTGGAGTTGTTTATTTTTCTTAAACAACTCTATAAGAATTTAATTAATGTATTTTGATGCTCTTTCATTGATTTTGTTTTTGTTTGTTTTTGGGGGGCATCACTGCCCTCTGGTGGTTGGAGTAGGAGGCCTAGTCTTTGCTCCTGTGGAACTGCTGCTGGAATTGAACCTCCATCCCAGTGGGCCGCAGTCCCGCGCATAACCACTATGCCACTGGAGCTCAACCTCGATATAATATGATTATACCATCTTTTTCAATTGATCCTTTACTGATTGAAAATTTAAAGTCTTTTTTTGCTCTCTTATGTTAGATTTTACTGTATTTTTTTCCATTTTGGGTGTGTGTGGAGTTATTTATTCTTGTCTTTTTCTCTGAAGTATGTTCCTCTAAGCAGCACATTGTGGGTTCTACTTGTTTATTTTACTTCATTTTGCTACTATAAGTACTAATAACTGTGAATATAGTATTCAGGTTTCCTAATTCAGTAGCCAACTTTCACATGCATATATAATGGCTTGTACCATTATATAATGGCCATATACCATGGCTTGTACCAGGCATCCTTATTTTTCAAAGGGACATCCTTCCTTTTTAACAATTTAAAGAAGTTCTCTTGGCAGATTTACCCTATGGAGACTGAAGACTAGAGAATAATCAAGGCATTTGAATTATGGTGCTATTCAGGAATTTTGAAAGCACTATGGACTGACAAAAGAACAAACAAATCGGTCTTGGAAGAAATGCAGTCAAAATGCTTCCTGCAAGTAGGTTTTGGGAGACTTTGTCTTACTGCTTTGGAGATATTATCAGGAGAACTCCATTTCTGGAAAAGGACACCGTGGTTGATGAACCAGAAGGGCAGCAAATAACAGGAAGCCCCTCAACCAGATGGGTTAGCACAGTGGCTGCAGGGATAGGCTCACACATAAGAGCAGTTGTGAGGAGGGTTCAGGACTGGGTGGTGTTTCATTATGTTGAACATAGGGTCAATATGAGTCAGAAGTGGCTTAAAGAACCTAACAACAATAGCATGGATTTATTGTTGTCATTTTACAGTCTGTTTTCTTGTGGTGCTGTTAAGTTTGCTGTTAACTTTTCAGAAAGTTTAATAGAACTTTGTGACCTGAGTTCATCTGGTTGGAGGATTTGTTTACCATTTTATAGTGCTCCTACTATGGTGTTCAACACATTTTATGATTTTCCTCATACATTTTTAAGATATTTTATTCATTATTTGCAGTTCCTTGTATTGTTTTCATTTATTTTCACGTTAAAAATTTTTCTGCCGCATCTTGAAATCTCTTTGTTGTTTACAGTTGTCCATTGTCTGCTCAAAGAATATATCTATTTTTCTTGTAAGTCTGATCTACATTTTACAAATTCCTTTAAGTTCTGTTTATCTGGAACTGTTGCAATTTCATCATTTCTTTGAGAGAACATATACTGTTCACTGATTTAGAAATTAAGTGTAAAGTAATTTTGCCTTATGCTCCCCCAGAGCAAATCATCAAGCATAATGTAGCAAAAGGGAATGATATATTTTATCTTAGAAAAACATAGTGAAATAGTTAAGGAATACATTTTAGAACAGTTGACCCCTTGCATAACTTTAAATAAAGACCAATGTTTACCAGTTGAAGTAATGTGAGGAGAGAATTCCAGGGTAATAGTTCATTAATAGTGCGAGTTGAAGATTGAATTACAACTGTCATGTTTAAGAGACAATAGGGAAATTCAGATTTTTACTTAAAGTAAATGATTGACCTAAAAAATGAAATTGGTAAGGATATTTCTGAGTTTTAAGGATTATGTAGGAAGTAAATACTTTCTTATCAACATATTACTCAAATACTAAACTGTAGGTATTTTATTAGTATACTAAAATACTTACTTATTAAAATAAAGCAAAATACAGTAATATTTTACCACATACATCACATACCACATATCAATACAATATTGTAATTTAACTGAAACTTTTTTGTATTACTAATAAAGGTCACAAACCACCTGGACAGGCAGGACTTTGCATGGAGAAGAGGGTCTATGTCTCTTCCCTCCCATGATGGCCTCTTTGTCTGCCTGTCAGGACCCTGTACTGTATCATATAGTCCCAGCCAGGACATGCCCTGGTGCTGTACCTAGCTGCCTTCTGTCGCAATGTTCTCATCCTGTCAGTCTGTCAGTGTCACCCACACGCACGGAAGGCATACACTATGCCCATCATGTGACCTGACTGACATAGTTTAAGCACCATTCAAATCATTCCACACTTATTAATTCATTCGTTACACCATCCCTCATCATATCTTTCCATAAAAGGATGAAGAGACTAACGTTCAGAGAAGATGACTTGCATAAGAGGGACTCTGGTAGCACTGTGGGTTAGGCATTGGGTTGCTAAAGCAAAGTCATAGGTATTAAGTCACAAGCTGTTCCCTGGGAGATGATTGGTTCCCATGAAGTTTTATGACTTTGGAATTGATTCACTGATACTGAATTTTAGTCACTGTGAAGTAGAACCCAGGTGGCAGAAATGGCCTCCCTGTCATCACTAACTTAATATTTAGTAGTTAAAACACACTCAGCAGTATCACGGGGGAAAAAAATGACTGGTAATCTGATTGTTTTATAACTATATTCATGAACATCCAATAGCCCAATCCGACTCCTTACACTTCAGTGTCATCCTAAGTCAGAATTGACACAACAACGATGGCAACACTCATTGGAATCAGTAGTAGAATTCCAGACCTTGCTTCACAGCTTGTCCTCTTAACATGATGTAGTCTGTCCTTATAACAACTACGTTATAGAAGTAAAACGAGTTTAAATTAACCATAAAGTAAACTCTTGTAGAATCATTGCAAAATAATTCAAATAATATAGATTTTGAAGTCATTTATATGGGAATAACTGTTGATATACAGAGAAAATTGCAAAATATTCCATAGAACTTCATTTATGAAGATATTAATGAAAGAGTGATATGAAAAATATTAGAGGGCTATGAAAAATGCAGAGTTCATTATAATGGGTGATAGAAGGAGCGTCAGATCAAAAGAGCACATAGGTAGAGTTGTGGTTAAAAATTAGCTTGTCAACCAAAACGACAGTTCAAACTCACGGCCACTCTGATGGAGCATTATGTGCAAGTCTCATGCTGTCTGTTATTTTAAACCATGTGATATTCCTATAGGAAAGTTGTACTATGTCCTTCTTTTATGGTTGCTGTGAGTAGACATTAAATACTCACAATGGGTGTGTTTTTCTGAATGTACTTAAAGTGTTAATTGGAGCTTTGTGACGGTGTAATGAAAGTTTTCAAATATTTATACATATAGTTCATACCGAACTTCCTTAAAATGTTTAGTAAAAATTATGTCAGGTATTCTGACCATATATTAATAAATGTTGCAAGAGGAATATTGACCTTCATCCTTACAAATGATAATAATGGATGAGTGTGTAACAATATTTAATAGCTCTTACCTCAATCTTTCATTTGTCCTTTATTTTAATATTATTAAACTTTATGAACTCTTACAGAAATGAAGTAATTAATCTTTATAACACCCCCTGTAGCTAGTTAGATAGCTTCATTATGATAAAAGAAAAAGAGAATATATTGGTTAAGTGAATATTGCAGGATCAGCACCTTAGCGTATCTGATAATCTTTTTAACCCACAAGGATAAATTTTAAAAAATAACTTCAAGTAAGTATGAATATGTAACATAGTACTTCATTATTATAATCAGAAAATTGATATTATAACACAATATGAATATTCAAATTATCAGTCTTTTACTATAATATCATCTATTATTTTTTCATCATTTTTATTTTTATAATTTTATCATTTAAAATTCTTACAATCAAAACATAAAGTATTATGTAATGACTCCAAAAGATTCTAGGTAATCTAAATAAGGATCTTATTTTCATTTTATGGGCTATAAAGCTGAGACAGTTTATCTTGATCTTTTTGGACAACATTTTGGACAAAAATTTTATTTTTTCTTTTCAAGGACAAGTATATTACAAATCTTCTGTTGATTTTGATAATTTCTCCTTCATCAAATGATATTCTCTGAATTTTCATATCAATCAGTAACCTATGTGCTTATGCAAGTTGGAGATATAACAATAATAAAGCAGGATTGATTTATCACAATTCTTAGGTAGCCCATTAGTCATTTATCTCTAGGTAATCAGAGATTAATCAATGAAATATGCCAGAAGTTTATGATCATGTAGAAAGCATCACTGAGTTATCAGTCTTCATTTTTGCATAGGCACATGGAAAGGGCTTCATAAAATACAGATAGAAATTACTTCACTACTTCACACATTTGCAACAGTAGTGAACTTATCAGCCAATTAAATTGAATTATTAGGAATTATTTTTATTTGTCCAAAGTAGCTTCTTCTCCCATCCCAGGTTTCACTTTGGGACTTTTCTTTATATGTGGTACTTTTTGGGGTAGTTTCAGAATTTATAATATGTTGATATTTTTGTTGTTAATGTGTGCCATCAAGACAGACCCCACTCATAGATTGTAATGGTCCACACAAATAGAAATCCTTGGTATAGTCAATGAAACAAATGTAAGCCTACTTCTGGTAATCTCTGCTTTAATTTACGATGCATCTAACATCAGTGAGGATATGCCTTGTTCGATAACCTCTTCTGAATCAGGGCTGAATCTCTGGAGCTCTCTGCCAGTGTCCTGCTTCAATCTTATGGATGATCTTCAGCAAAATTTTACTTGCAAGTGATATCAATGATATTGTTCTATAATTTGCTCATTATGTGGGTCGCCTTCTTTGGAATGGTAACAAATGCGGATCTCTTGCAAAACTTGGCTATCTCCCAAATTTCTTAACATACATGAAAATTTATTGAAATAATTCCATTGAAATTCCATCAATTCCTTAAAGCATTGTTTTTGATGAATACGTTCAGTGAAGGTTGAACTTCTTTATTGCCACTGATTTTTGATTATATGCTACCTCCTGAACTAGTGGAATGTCAAATTTTTGTGCAGTGACTCGATATAGTCTTTCCATCTCCCTTTGATGCTTCCTGCATCATTCACTATTCTGCCCACTGAATACTGGAGCTGAGGCTTGATTTTTTTTTTTTCTGGAGTTCTTTTACTTTAGACGTCTTTGTACATTTCATTACAATTTTATACTTGGTCTTTTTTTTAATTTGCCATTTGAAATTTCACTTTGTCTGAAAATGTCCATGTGTTTAGCCAACTTTTATATGGCTTTAAAAACATGTATCCACTGAAGAAGTCATTGGTCCTACAAAATTCTATTATGTGACCTCCAGTTTTGCTTCTATCACGAAGGCCATCTTTTTCAATTCTTGTTTCCAACGTTTGCATTTTGATCATCAATAATGAAAAATGCATCTTGATTGCATGCTTTTTCAATTACAGCTGGAGGATTTTGTTATAATTGTTCAAATTCTGCATTATGAATTTTTTAGATTAGTGTATAAAGTTATGTAATATTGATGCTGACTGATTTTCTTTATAGTCACATAGATATTATGCTACGGCTGACAGCATTATATCAAGATAATTCTTGAATTGTCCTTTTATTAAAAATGTCCTTTTTGATAATGAATGCAAAACCTTGGCTCTGCCATTCCCATTTTGTTAAACCCTATTGTTTTCTCATTCATAAGGCTCAAGACCAGTCTACTTTAGCTCACCTATTCCTAGAATATCAAGAATTACATACTATTAGAATGTAATACATCCTAATGTATTACATACATACCATTTAATAAACTATTAGAAACATTAATGTGCAGCACAATAAAAATAAGAATGGTTTGAAAGTCAGCTGTCTTCTACTTTTTTTTTGCTATTTGTCACAATTTTTTCCACAATGGTCTGAAATTCTATTTTTTAAGATTTAGTATTTTTATATTTTATTTCCCAATTTAAATAAGTAGAATAGTTGTATATGTTTCAAAAAACTGAAAAAGGCTTGTTTTGGTTTCAAGTGCATTTTTAAAAATCGAATTTTACTTTTTATGCCTGTCAAACATTCTCTTGGATATTTTGTTTTACTTTAAGGGTATAGTCAATTCTGAATCAAGGTAGAATTCCATGTTAAATTTTCCTGGGTTTAATCTTCACACCTGTAGGAATTGAGGTTTTTTTCTTTATCTCTTTCTTTTTCTTCCTTTTTTTTCTTTTTCCTCCTTTTTGTTGTTGCTGTACCCTAGGGTACGTTTAAACTTAAATTATACTTTTAACAAAGGTCTCTTCCATAATTTCCAAAGCAATGCAATTTCTCTGTTATCTGCTTAAAATTGTTTGATGTGTCCTATTTTTTTGTGCAGAGATATTGGGATCTCTGTTTTTTTGAGGGGGGCATCACTGCTCTATGGTGGTCGTGAGTGCTACCCACTGCTGCTCGTGAGAGTCACTGCTGGGTTTGAACTGCCAAGCCCGTGGGCCGCAGTCCCACACTCAACCACGTACGCCACCCTCAGCCCTCTCTGTTTTTCTTCAGCAGTGCCTTTGACTATTATTTTTTTTAAATATTGGTTCAATACTTTATGCATAGCAGTATTAAATAATTAATGAAAATAAGTCCATAATCACCATTGAGAAATATGATTAGACCTACCCAAATAATATGTGTAAGGTAAACATATAATCACAGGGTATCACTATTTATGTCTTCAATAGGAAGACATTTCACCACCTATTTATCAATATATTAATTCTCATATCCTCTATTTATTATTAATTGGTAATTAATATATGTCATAACCTCATTTATTGAGTCATGCTTTTGATCCAATAACTTTTGCGGTCATGTTTACTCAAAGTCACAACGTCTATAAAGACTCTTATTGACATTAGGTAGTGTTTCTGAGGTTATAAATGTTCATTGGAACCAAGTAGCTTCAACTTTCTCCCAAGGAGTACTTAGTAGATTTGCATTGTGCAATTTTTTTTTGAGGTCAGGAAGGTGTTTTTTTTTTTTTTCGAGGGGGGTCATCACTGCCCTCTGGTGGTCATGGGCACTACCCAGCGCTGCTCCTGAGAGCCACCGCTGGATTTGAACCGCTAAGACCTAGGGCCGCAGTTCCACACTCAACCACTTATGCCACGGGGGCTCAGCCCCACATTGTGCAAATTATTGTTATCCATCGAATCCTTAGTGGACCGCACCAACTGGATTCCTATATATGTTCATGTTTAGACCATATCAAATTACCTGTAAAGAGTTTTTTTTTCCCAAATCCTAGGCAATTATGAGAAAAATTTAGTATATGTCTAAAATGTATTCAAAGGAATATAAAAATAGTTCATTATTTTCTTCCCTTTTCATATGTAAATTCATAGAGTCTACATTTGTGTGTGAAAACTTTGTCTCTAAATCTCTGTGTATAAGAAGCCATTGAGGTGAAATATATATCAGTAGGCAAACACTTTAAGAAACTGTAAGCCAGAGCAAAAGAAATACCAGTGATCAAGTGCATAATCCATCTGATTGATAATCTGAATAAAAATCTGAAAAGCACTAGAGAACTGTTGGAAATATACAAGCAAAGCACCTTAATAATCATGTCAATCCAAGCATTAGATAATTTGGGGTCTTAAAAATATTTGTAGAAATGCTAGGTTTGGTATATGCATGTCATACTGTCTATCAAGGCAAAAGAACTACTGGGGAGAAGAAATCTAGACTTACAATATTTCTCTTATCAAATAAGAAAATTAATTTCTCTGGAATATCCACATAGTCTCCAATAGACACAGAAAGATAAGGCATCCCATCATGTAAACTGCAAACAAAGAGCTCTAGTTGTGATTGTCTGGTAACATTGCATTGCTGAGCATTTTAGTTGGTCAAGCAGTGTATTGGCTCTTTTCTCTATTCTCTCATAAGAACAAGTGATAACCATGTAGGTTTGCTTTGCAATTGGAAAATATAGAAGACTTTGAGAGGAGAATGGTATAGGATCAATAAAAGTGGGAGAATATTATAAGATGGTATGTTATCGGAATAAGTTGAACATAATGATTTTATAATGGAAGCCAACCTTTTAATATAATGTTTGCTTTTCTTCCCAGCCCCATAGTTTTATTGTCATAAATCACACATAGTACAATTCAACAGTTCAATCCCATCAAGGAGAGTTGTATAGTCACCACCACAATCAGTTTTATGAAGGTAACATTTTTTCTATAAGGAACTATGATAGTGTGCCTTTTGCACAGTAACCACTATGCTGGAGAAGGGAGGCAAACTGATTTTATTGACCTTTACAGACTGGGTTATGAAAAAACTTAGATTCTCATTAAGTGAAAAGCACTTAGAGAAGATCAAACTTTCTCCTTGGCAAATGGGCTGAAACTGATGTAATAGACAGTGTCTGCATGGCTTAGCTTTCTAAGATATCAGACTAAAAATATTGTAGTCTTTCATTTTATCTCTTGTACACAAAATTAGAACTTTTATTTTGATGTAACTAAGTTTCTTATGGTAGACTGAGTCAAAATTAATTTTAACCATTCCTTTAATTAATTAATTAATTTTAACCCTTCCTATGATGTACATATAGATCTTACTCTGATTAACTCAAGTTCACATTTATGAATGTGTTTTATTTGCTCCATTATACGTGAACAATTATAACGAATTGAAATCTCCCAATTTTAATCAGTGATAAGAAAATTTCCATCAAGTGTGCTTATATTTACAAGTTTTTTACAAATTATATACCTTTCATCAGAAAATCAGGAAAATTGTTTTAAACTAAATAAAATTAGATTATTATTCTGAATTAGGGATTCTAAAAGTACATAGTCTATTGTAGTTTCCTAACACACTCAGTCCTTACTTATCAACACAGCTAGGTGGCGTAGAGTGAAATTTAATATGTTTCTTCAATCAATAACTCTGCCACCCAATAATTGGATGGGGCCATGTAAATAGGGTATGTATAACCCTAGCAGACGGGACTGGTCAGTCTTAGTTGACACTCCTTTGGCTATAGTAGAATACACCATCTTTGAATCAGGGAGTGAGAGAAATCTCCGGACCACTGGCAGAAGAGTATGTTTGCAATATCCGTCAGAGTTCACACAGGCTGAGACCGGAGCATGGTATGAAGTCTGAGGGACAGAACAGAGGAATCTAGCCATCACCAGAAGCTGAGGATAAGAGAGCAGAAGACAAACGGAGGAGTCGTGCCAAGACTATGACACTGTGAGGCAAGACACAGGTTGGCGGCCTGATGGACGGCAGTGGAGGCCAAGGGATAAAGAGTAGAGACCAGAAAGAAAGTTGGCTTTTGGCTGATATGAGGTGTTGCTATGAACCAATAATCCTGTGCTTAAGGTTTTCTGATCCTGGCTTACACTGACTTGTTAGGTTTCCCAAGAAATCTCATATAGTCTGCGAATTCTAATAAGCAATTGCAATGACCTATCTGTCCCAGCAAAGGAGTAGAATACATTAGGAGGAACACTAGGTTCGAAAGACCAGGACCTTATATAGAAATTAGAGGAAAGTTAGAAAGTGATCACATGATATTACAAAATGGAGGACACCTTCATCAATGCCAAATTATATCACTACATCACTGTTAGACCACTGCGAATCATGACCCAGTCAAGCTGACCTACAATCATATCCATCACATCAATGATTACTCTCAACGTCCACTGCTATCAGACATAGGTCACTAAGGTGTAGACTAGTCAGATGTTTTTAATATTTCAATAATTGTAAAAGATAGTCCATAAACAAAGATTATGTATATTCCATAACTCCAATGGTGTTCTCTGAAGTGGTAAATATTTCCCAACTTCTCTGCCTCTTTTTAATAAAAACTAAAATTACAAATGCTGCTTTGGTAACTAGTGTTCCAACAGTGTAACTGAGAGTTTCTTCCCCTATTACTATAGATGCACCTAGGCAGAAGGAAGGCTTCCTGCCAGGGTAGGTCTTATGTCAGTCTGGCCACTAGCAATCTACTCTTTCTCAACCAAATGCTTTCACTTCTCTATCTGTCTCTGAATTATTCAATCAAGTCGAGCAACCCCATCACATCCTCCAGTGGAGAACAAGGGTCAGTCATTCTATCACTACAAAGCCTGCCTTCCACAACCTCATTTTACTTCTCAGGGCAACACTTATTTAAGCTGGAATGGTGTGTCTTATCCTCCTCTCCACAGGATGAGAGTATACTGACTAATAGACTACCATTCATCAGTCCGGTGTTGAAAGTCCCATATGCCTCCCCTGTTAATAAAGATACCATTCATTCTCAAAAGAATTTTGAGGCAGAATTTATTATCTAACTCAGTTTTCAGGTTCTGCCTTAAGCCTTTCTAGGATTATCATTGCTCCTTCAATCTGAAAGCATAAAGTGATTCTGGTTAAATAATCAAATTTCAAAGGGGTATAGCTTTCTTTGCTGGATAATGCTAACAACATACCAACAAATATGATAGAAATTCAAGCCAGAATAATAAGATTTCCATATGGCATACCATTGCTGATTCCATATATAACTTGGCAAAAAAAATATAATGCCAAGAAAGAGATTAATGTGTCTTATTTGATAAAAACAGACATTTAACTTTTGATTTTAACAAATGACTGATAATATTGGGGAAAAATGAGAATTCCGGAGCACATGATTATGGTCATGGAGAACCTATACATAAAGCAAGATATTTATTCAAAGCAAGATATTTATTCAAACAGAACAAGGGGATGATAGGAGGTTTAAAATCAGGAAAGGTGTGCATCCAGAATGTATCCTTTCATGGTACCTAATATGAATGTTGAAAAACAAATTGGGCAAGGTGCATCATATAAGGAAAAAATCAACCAGAATTGTATCCAATGCAAATAACACAACTTTGCCTAATAAAAGTGAGGAGACATTTTAGCATTTACCAATGAAGATCAAAGACTACAACCTTCAGTATGAATGACTCCTCAAGATAAAAGAAATAAAAACCCTTAGAACTGGACTGCATACAACATAATTCATAATATATTGTAATTTTTATAGATTTCATTTTACTAAGATTCACATTCAACACCCATGGAAGCAGCAATCAAGATATAAAATGATACATTACATTGGATAAATCTGATATAAAAGACCTCTTGAAAGTGCTCAATAGCAAAGATACAATTTCAAGGACTTAAGGTGAGCTTGCCCTAAACCGTGGTATGTGTAACCACCTCATATGCACACAAAAACTGCGCAATGAGTAAAATAAGACCAACAAATGAGTTGTGGATTGATGTGGGTAAAGAATATTGATTTTAACATGGACTGCCAAAATAATGAATCACTCATTTTTTGAAGAAATGTAGCCAATTCATGGTTGATTTGACTCACATAATTTGGATATAGTATAGAAAGGAACAGGCAATGGGGGACTCTATACTTAGATAAGCAGAGAGAAAAATAGGAAGACAATGAATGGCAGAAAGGGACACAATAGACCAAGAATAGGCTCAAACCCTGCGAAGCTGGTGAGACTGATGCCAGAGCAGGACACATCTGCTCCCATTGACACAGGGTCACTGCAAGTTGGAACCAAATTGAAGTCCCCTAGCACCAAAAAAGATTGGTAGAATTGAGGCCCACTAGCAACAGGGAAGATATCATAGAATTGAAGTCCCCTAGCAACAAGGAAGATTGGTAAAATGCCTACAGTCATAAAGCTATTACATGACCTCGCAGTATTTTCATCTATATTAATGTATCTTGATGTACTTTATTTCTACACTACTCAATACATATAATTATTATTTTTTTAAAAATCTAGGCATAGAAAATACTCCAGGAAATATATCCCAAAGTTTGTTCTTCATGTCCATTATATATGATATGCAGCCTTATACAATCTCTGCCTCTGGATAATAATTCCTAAATATAGCAATACATCAAGCATTGTTTCTGGTGGCTGCAAATTTGTTACACAGAGTGTCAGTTGTTGAATATTAAAGGAGAGTGAATCTGCAATTTTTAGCAAGTTAGTTGCATCTAATATACTTATCTTTACAGATCAAAAATTTAAGGATTGATCATTAATGTCTTTATATTCAGTTGGTTCTGTTTTCCCCAAATGAAGTCTCAGTAATCTCCCAAATTATGTCCCATTTTACATCAAATGTTACACAGATTTAAGTCCTACTTACAATTCACCAGTCTCTAAAAGTTAGTTTCTGGCATCAAACTATTTGAAGGAAGATATTGAAATGTGATCCTCTAATTGTCCTGAAAACTCACAAGAAAACAGGACATGATTATCTCAATAGAGAAGGGGTGGCTAATTTTATCTTGAAGCTATACCCTAAGACAAGTGTTCTCAAACTATGAGTTGGGATCACTTTGGGGGTGGAATGACTCTTTCACAGGGATTTTCCAATTCATAACAGTTGCAAAATTACAGATATAAATTAGCAACACATAATTTTTTATTGGAGTCACCACAAAATGGAGAACTGTATTAAAGGGTTGTGGCATTAGTAAGTTGAGAACCACTGCCTAAGTCCACTGGAAATACGTGTTTTCCAATTGTTTTAGGCAACCCCTGTGAAAAGGTCATTCAAACCCCAAAGGGATCACAACCTCAGGTTGAAAACAGCTGCTCTACAGGAAAATTTAGAGTAGCAGCTGGAGAGATTTTGGAAGAATATGGTGTGATCTGTTTATGGCCCAGCTGGGACAGATTCAGGATCTAGCCCTCAGTTTTCACAGGACCAGGATTTAGCCAAAGATATCTGGAGCATGTTTTGTTTGTTCTGGAAATTATTATCCTCCATACATTATGTTAAATGAAGATTTGATACTTAATTAGAAGACCTGAAGTAAATTTAGCATATGGAACTTGAATTTTATTAACACATCAGTGGACAGTAGTGCTTTGTTCTTTCTTTGGGAAAAGCAGTCACGTTACGGTTAGGAAAAATATTAAATATAAAATAAAAAAATTAAAGCATCCACTGCTCTTGCATCTAGTGACTCTGAATCTCCTAGGATATCATTCCAGTTTGTTACTTTAGCACTGTCTTTAGGCTAAAATTTCAGATACATTTCAGCTTAATCTGTAGCATATCAGTATACAAATAATATTCATAATGTTAACTGGGATCTCCATTAAATCATGAAGACTTTAAAAAATACTAGACTTATAACAAACTCTAAATGGTAGAGAATCTTGTTCTTTGCTTTATAAATTCTCAATCAATAGCATGCAACCAAATGAATAACTAGAAAAATTAAATTTGTATTTATACCCTATAAAGTCACATTTTGACATAAGTTCTCCATCTAATATATATACATAACTATTAACTATGCTCACTTTCAATTTCTCTAAATATCTCATCTTAGACATGGAGGAGATTTTAAAGTCTGCATTGATACTCAAATAATAAAACAAATTTTAGTAATAAAACAAGGATATTGAGAAATATGTTTATGGAGGTGACTGACTTCCAATAAGCATTAACAGTTGAAGAACTATAATGCTATGACACTTACACAATTTCAGGTTAACTTGAAAAAAAAGGAAGGCGTGGGGTCTCACCTGTCAATCAGGCCATAGCCTGATAATCCCTCCTTAGGGGAATTGCCTTCTCATGAGGATTCTGGGAATGTCCTATCTTTCTCCATGGAGGTGGGACACACTATCTCTGTGAAGCAGAGATAAATCACATGGAGGCACACTGATAGCAGCCAGAGCCCTGAAAATATGTCCACTACCAGTGGATCTACCAGACTTTTCACCCACCAGCATGTCATCTTCCTGCATTATTGCATGTGCTGTGTGAATCTAAAGAGGAATTTATAGACTAGTATCAGACAGAAAGGCTAATATCAGACGTATGGACTTGATCGGGACTGGGTTGGGATGTTTACTCAATATGCAATTGCTCTTTTATATAAAGCTTTCCCTTACACATATATGAATGTGTCTGGATTTGTTTTTATAGTAAGCCTAACACAAATGACATATAGTTAAAGTCATTAAAGAAGTATGCAATCATTACTACGCTGTGTATGTCTTGTTAAATTCTTCTCCCTCACTTTTTGGGGAATTCAATGGAACTTGTTTTTTGGGATAGGCATCACTGCCCTCTTTTGGGAGTAGGAGGCCCAGCCTTGCTCCTGGAGAGCTGCTGCTGGATTTGAACCGCCAACCCAATGGGCCTCAATCCCGCACTCAATCACTATGCCACTGGGGGGATCATTATATACATAAACTTACATAGGCTTTTATTTTTAGAATTAAATTGATTCAAAACAGGTTCATTATAAATTTCATCTGGGAACCTGAAAACTTACATTATAGCATTTGTGTTACATACATGCTGTAAAAAATGCATGACACAGTGTGGCTTTTGACTTCTAATTGCACATGCTAGAAGGGCAAGAATCAGAGGGATGAGTATCAGCTGCCCGAGACATTGGAGCCTTAGTGGGAGGTGGGCACTGAGTTGGGCTGATAATCACAAGGTCAGCAGTTTGTAAGCACCGTGTTCCATGGGATAAAGATAAGCCTTTCTATACGTGCAAAGAGTTATAGTCTCAGGATCTCAGAGAGGCAGGGTCACTTTGAGTCTGAATTGACGACAGTGAGTTTGGTCTGAAAGGTCATAGAGACAAGTCTTTTTTTTGTCCATAGTCACCATTTCAGAAACCAAGAGGGGCAGCTTTATCCTTTCGTGTCTCAGTGAGTTGAGAAAATCCAAAAAACTGGGTGATGGGGAGGGACTGGGGGTGCATTGCTCTGCTGCATACAGGATTGCTGTGAGTTGGGAATGACTCATAGAACCAGCAATAATGTTGAGATGACCAACTTCAGAAATTCTGACACTACCGGCCCTTGCCACAGCACCAAAGACTGCTGGAAGAGCAAGCGCATCTGTCTGGGAAGAAATACAGTCAGAATAGGCCTTAAAAGCAAGACTATGATCCCAGTTCTATCTTGCAAACCTGGCTAGACCAGGGGATGTCCACTGAAGTTGAAAACATGGGGGATTCAGGATAGATGAGCCCTTCAGGACCAGTGGTGGCTGTGGTGATACCGGGAGGGTAGAGGGAGAGTGGAGTGGAAGGGGGTAAAACATTGCAGGAATCAATATATGGCCTCTCTGGAATATGGGCAGCAGGGAAGTGGGTGAACGGACACAGTGGACTTGAACGATTTGAAAAAATAATAACAATGTGTAAATTATTAAGGGTTCGTGAGGGAGCAGGAGGAAGGGGAAACATGGGGAGCTGGTGGAGGGAGGATATTTCAGGTTTGATGATGCCAACAGGTGTGCAAATGTGGTATGCATAAAATTGATGTGTGTTTTGATCATGATGGGAGTTGTATGGGCCCCCAATGGAATGATTAAAAAAAAAGGGGGGGGGGGAAGAGGAGCTTATACCAAGGGCTAAAGTCGAAAATATTTGGAAATGAAGATGACAGCATGTGTACAAATGTGCTTCATGCAAAGGACGGATTGAATGTTATAAAAGCTGTAAAAGCCCCCAATAAAATTATTGGAGGAAAAAAAAGCAAGACTATGGAGGCCATCCCCTATACTTTGGACATGTCTTCAGGACCTAGAAAAGACCTCATGCTCAGTAAAATAGAAGGGCAGTGAAAAAGACGGACAAGATGGATTGATGCAGTGTTTCAGCAATAGACTCAAACATAGTCATTGTGAGAATGCATGGCACCATATGGAGCAGTGTTGATATGTTCTGTACATGGTTGCTGTGTAAAAGCACATGTAAGGACACCGAATAACAGCACACCACATCAGACTGCAAGGGTCATACAGAACTCACAAGCCACTCTCACAAGGATGGGGCTTATTTAAAAAGGTAGTAGGTTACAAAGGCTCAGGATACAATGATGGTGACAATTGAGCCTCTTCTTAGCTGTGCCTGCAAGCAGGCCTATCTGTCATTGTGCACTTCTCAGTCGTGCAGCCCCTTGGCCTTGCCGTGCTCATGCAATGTTACAAAACTATTTTATGGGTGTCAATAGATGCCTAAACAGTATCACTACAGTATATGACTTTTTTCATAATTCTATAATATTTTTAATTTACTTCAATTGCCATATTTAGCAATCAAAATGTGTTTAAAAGTTAATTTAGTACTTGTTCTGAAAAAAATACAAAGCCCCATGTACCTTTTTTAGCTTTCTATTCTTGCCAAATGGAAAAAATAATAATAATAAAGGTATATAGCCAGAATCATTCCAGTTCATTTACTTCATAAAGAAAAGAAATGAGAACGGTAATATTATCCTCCTCATCTAGTGATAAAGAAGTTAAACTACCTCTTTTAAGTAATTTACCTAAGGTAAGACCATCGCCTTCCTAACTGAAAGGCTGAGGGTGATTAGTGCTGTTTAGAGAGGGCCATGTTAACTACTATTTCCTACTTACCCCTAATGAACAGTGTATGACATATGGCCAAGTCATGTTTTATAAAGAAAGAAAACATTTCAAAGATTACATGGGTTATATTCTAAATATAATTTGAATTTTAAAATACCTGCACATTTCTCACCCACCCTCCCCTACACCTGGAACCCCCAAACATACCCCATAGACCTCACACATAGGTTCTCTGGAAAAGCAGTGGTTTAAAAGTTGGATGATTACTTGGAAGGTCAGTGATTAAACTCCACCAGTCAGTTCAAAGAAGACAGAGGAAGAAGCTTGACTCCATCAAGGTTAAAAGCTTTGGAAACTCAGTGGAACAGTTCTCCTTTGCCCTGTTGAGTCCCTATGACTTGGAATCTGCTCAGTGAGAGCATAAATATTTTTTCAGAAAATAAATTATAATTACAGAAATGTTTTTCAACAGGTTTAGTATTCTAACATCTTCAGAAAAATTGTCTATGAACCTTTGACATCTAATCAATATGCTTGATCAGTGACATTTGACTATTGGTAGTAAAAGGTAAAAGGCATTTTCCACTTTGTACTAAAATGTTTCTAATGTAATAAACCGGTCTTTCTTAAATTGATTAAACTTGACTTGTTTATGGAATAGATCAGCTCAGTAGGCCTCCAAAGCAAAATTAAAAAAAAAAAAAGTACTCACTACAATCGAGTAGATTCCTCATCGTGACCTTCATGCTTGTCTGAGGCTGTCCTTCTTGAGAAAGAGAAAACTTCATCTTTCTTTAGGGGAGACCCAGTGGTGGTTTCCAACAGCCGGCCTTGTGAGTCACTGGCCCCAGGTGTCCCCGCTGTGCTCCAGTAAACAGGCCATACTATGTATCATTGCGCTAAGCAAAAACGCTGTGCTTTAATACCAGTGAGAGGGACTATAGCTTAAATATCTTTTACATTGTATGATAGTGTAATTGGAAAAGAATAGAAAGCTTATTTGTTGGATGAATACTTGTTAGTCTCAACATGGATTTGAATAAAAATGTTAATATATTTTAGTCCAGTAGACCATTCAGTAGCTCTAAAATAAAAAAATATATATTTATAGTAATAATTTCAGCTGATTCCTGTTCAGGAAATTTGAGAATTTTTTTCCCACTAACACATCACCTTGAGAAATAGAATGTTTGTTCAAATGGCCTTCTGAAAAGGTGCCTGGTATAATCTCCGGGAGAATAATGCTCTCAAAACCAGATATGCACCTTCCTGCCCCTTCAGGTTCACATTGAAGGTTCACAGTCTGGCTTCATTTATGTTTCCAGAGAGAAAAGAAAGTGAATGAAGAGTAATTCAAAGGATATGACATAATCATTAGTGTGAGTGAGATGAAGGTTGAAAAGACCATCAACATTTCTGCCTCTGTTCAGAATGTTGAGAATTGGATTTAACGCACAAAAGCGATGGGCACACAGAACACAACTTATATCTGTTTAGGAGAGAACAGGCAAGGCGCAGATCGCATTACCCGTGATTAGTGTAATCTTAACGTGAGACAAAATACGGGCATGTAAATTGTGAAGAAAACATTTATAAACCATTATAGCTTTTATCCTAAAGTTATGCAGAAAACATAACTTTAAAAGGCAATAGGAAATGCTAACAATTTTATTTTATCCCTTTTAGTTGCACTTCAGGATATTTATCCAAAATTAGAATGTATAATGATGGAGAAAGGAAGCAATACAAGCTAATCTTGAAAATTAGGCAATTATTGTTTCATTTTATTAACTTATAATGAGACATCTTTGAATATTATTCTTCAGGGTCTGATTTGTGTGAAACAAAAAGTTCCACGGCCAAATGGAGAACATTATCTACACACCATATGCCTTTTTTGTTCAAGAAAAGTGCTAGACCCACATGTATTTCCTTGGGTTTGATCTAAATCTCCTCCTGACAACCTGTACCTAAACCGGAATATTGTGAGACAGGTAGCTTCTCTTCTATACCGACTCTGTTAATTCCACTTACCTCAGAGCAGGGGGGAGGGAGAAGAGGGGGCATTGGAAAGTGAGATGATGGCATGGGGAGAGGGCGGTCCTCACCCACCCAGGAATAGAGTAGGGATTGTTTTCCCCACACAATTAGGAGAGGACATGCAGACCATACCAAGGTGCACCAAACCAGGAGGGCAACATGGGTGTGTGGAGGACTGCATGCAAAGAGATGGTTATAGGGTTGGCCCCAACCAGAGCCAAACTAACCTCCTCCCTAGATATATGTGTGTCAGAGAACAAAACTAAACCTATAGGTTGAGAGAGCGGCCAGCATCACACACACACACACACACACACACACACACACACACACACACACAGAAGCTGACCATGAAGGAAGAAGAGAAAGACATTCAGTCTGGACTCCATGCTGCCACACCAGACCTGCAGGAGGACATCCCTGCGGGGAGTAGTTGGGATACAGAGGAAACTGTAGAGCCAACAACAGTTCTGTCTGTTGTCCCCTTCCTGAAGCAGACTGCCACAGAGGACAATTCTGGGTTCAAGCAGGAAAGAGGGAGTGCGATTTAGTCTCCCCACAGTGGGGAGAATCAACAAGGGAACATAACAGATAAGCAACTGGAGCGAAGTTAGACAGCCCTGAAGAGCCCCTAAAATAGACTTCAGGTTGGGAGGGCCAGTTCCCAGAAAGCCCCCAGGGCCAGTGGAGACACAGTGATGATGGTCGGAGAACAGACCTGGAATTATGTACAGAGCTGTGAAAAACCAGTTGCTCATGCCATAGACAGGAAAATTTGACCAACACCAATCAGCTCCATACTCTAGAAATAAAGAGGATACATTACTTCTAAGCAATTGATAGTTTTTATAATCAGAGAATCAGAAAAGTCTTTATTTTCTTCTTAACACCTGGCATTGTATTTTCCTTGTTCTATAGATGTACTCCTGACAGAGATTTAAAGTTCCTCTCTCCTGGAACGTGTCCACGCTCAGTTATCAGTATAAGAAATCTATCCTTACTCACATTAAACAAGGTGGAACGAGATGTTAGACAAAGAAGGTCTGTGCAGAACAGGAACATCAGTGAAATTCCTCAGCAGGATGTAGGATCTCTTTGAAAATTCAAAGTCATCCAACACCATTTCCAATGGGAAAGACTGAAAACATTTGCTTTGAAAATGGGAACTGGACTAGAGTGCTTCCAAGTCCTGCCATTATTCAACATTTTGCTGGAAGTCTTAGCCAGGTTCCTTAGTAAGCAGAAATAAATCAAAGTAATACAAGGGGGTACACTGAAAAAAAAAACAGAAATTTTTATAAAAGCTATGTATTTTTTTTAACACAGCAACTTTATCATCTTCAAAGTACTCTCCATTACATTTAATCTATGTGTTAAATCTGCGATTCCATTATTGGAAACCTTTATCCAAACACCTGTTTTGATGGCTGATAGCACCTCCCTCGTTATTTTCTTCACCTTTGTACATTCTCAAAATCCTGTCTTTCATTCCCATAAACAAAGAGAAGTAACTCAGAGTGAGATCAGGTGAGTGAGGTGCATGAGACAAGACAGTTATGCTGTTTTTGCCCCCCAAACCGGTGAACTGAGATGGTTATGTGAGCAGTTGCAATGTCGACTCCCATTCTCTGACTGCCACAAATGAGACCTTTTTCACCACACACTGTTATGCAATTTTTTTCACAGCCTCTAAATAGAAAACTTGATTAACACTCTGACCTGGTGGAAAAACATTATAGTCCAAAAGTACTATCCCCCTCACATCAAAAATAAAAAATAAATGAGCATCATTTTTTGAGTATGTACCACTCATAAACTCAAAAAAGAAATGAAACTCTTGCTTTTTGTAGACAATGTGATTTTACAGAGAAAGAATCCCAAGGACTCCACAAAAAAAAAAAAACTATTGCAAACAATGAAGGGTTTCAAAGCAGGATACAAATTTAGCAAGCAGAAATCAGTGGGGTTGATTCTCAATTTGAAAATGAATTTCAGTCTAGAGAGATCCAATATTCTTGAAAATGTGCCCAGGCATTTTATATATCAGGCTACTTCTCTGTTCCCTCTCCCTTTTTATGAGCTGAGTCCCCCTGTTTTTACAAGGCACCCGTGTTCCTCCGAGTAGACTAGAGAAACAAATCCAGAAACACTCATGTGCTTAAGAAAGAGCTTTAGACACAAGAGCAATTGAATAATAAGAACACATCCCAGGCCAGTCCAGATCAAGTGTACAAATCTAGTATTAGCCCATATGTCCAATCCCAATCTACAAATCCATCTTCTGACTCATGATACACATGCAATGCTGCCAGATGCAAGAAGATCACAGGTCGGTGGGTGGACAGTTGTGTGGACCCAGTGGCGGTGGAAGCATCTCAGCACTGGCAGCGTTTTCCTAGAGGTTGCACCAGGTCAAGGGCTCTAGCTTAGCTTCCTGCGCCTTGTCATCATGATGACGGAGCAAGGATACTGTCTGTATCTGGACTCCGGGGAGTTATCTATTTCTGTGGTGCCTCCAAATGAGGTGACCACATTTCAACCTGATTTAAAGGCTAGACTCCACCCCTTCACATGCTAACACGAGATAATGTAACTACCACTTACCTTGTCCTTCAAAACTGGAGTCCAGCAGCGTTTGCCCCTACCCCTTTGGCTCCATCTTAATTTAAACCTTTACTTTTGATCTACATCTTTAGAAAATCTCAAATGTCTTGTATGAGAAAACTTAGACTATCTATTGAATTAAGTTGTTTTAAATGGAATTTTATTTTAAATAAAATCTATGATCTCTATAATAAAAATGCATCCAATAATGTAAGATACAGGAATTAAAGTTAAATCCATTCTTCACTTGTCTCTTACATAATTGTCCAAACTTCATTGGATTATTGTCTCCCATTTCAGATAAATAAAGTTCCTCAGCTCCTCTGTCAGACCCTGGCAATTACAAATTATTTTGTTACTATATTATCCCCAAATATTTCTTTAGAATTTTAAATTATATGTATGTAAATGAATGGATTGGACAATGTTGACCTAAATAAGAATGTACATCCTATCTAATACACAATAAAATGACACACATCAATGTCCTTTATTTTTCTTCTAAATCCATCTAGGGTAGAGCAAGTATCTAGGGTAGAATTAAGTATTTGGCCGCTAACTAAAACTTTAGTAACTCAAACTCACCCCACAGGACTGGAATATGTTAGAGACCTTGGTTCACCATGAGCTGTAATTAAGTCAACTAGTAGTTAGTTGTTCATTACCTTTTGACAGAGTATCTACAACGTGAATGCTACTACAGTCCCAATAAGCAAGAATAGGCCTTCTCTCCCTTTGGAATGTACAGATAGATCACTTAGACAGTACTTGAAATCAGAAAAAAATTTGCTTATACTTACAGGTTTATAAGTGAAGGTGGGACAAATAAGCTACATGATATAATTCTTAAAACACTGATTATGGCTCACTAGTTAGTAAGGGAGTATGCCACCAAATCAGAGAAAATATATGGCTGAAAATATTCTAATAGGTATTCCAGTATTCTCATATACAAGCCAGTATTTCGAAAATAGGGTTATTTTTGAAAGTAGATTTTGTAGATGGAAAGTATGTAGAAAGGAAGGTAAAGAGTTTCTTCCACAACCTTTGAGAACTCAGTTTTGCCTAGAGCCAGTCTTGGTCAAGAAAATATGTAAAAGTTTACTAAAACTTAAGGTTCAGATGAAAGTTACAAGGGGAGCTTTCTGAAAGAGGAAATTGATGTGAGTCAAAAGATCAGGGAAAAAATAGCTATCCCACAGAAACAGCTTCAAGCATTGCCTATGAAATTAGGGAAAGGTTAAGGTGAAGACAATTGTTTTATTTGAAAAAGAAGATGAAATCCTGGAAAAGGTACATATTAAAACTGAAAAAAGTTTTATTTTTTAACCTATTTATCCTACAATGTATGGTATTTATTGTAATTCATTAAGGAAAAAAAAACTAATATGATCAATTATGACTACATTCTCAAGATTATTAGCAATATTTTCTAGTAGCATATAGATTATAGAGGAGTCCTGATGGCATTATGGACTAGGTGTTGTGGTGAAAACTACAGGGCTTACAGTTTAAGCTCATCAGTCTCAAATACACACCTGCAGGATCTCAATCAATTGAGATGATCTTGATGGCACTGTGCTTTGGTGGGATTGGGTATATATCTCATTATTTTTATTAATATGCATAAGTGAAATATTCATTTTTATTCCAGACCACTCATTCCCTCAAAAAGTTAAACAATTGTCTTTGAAAATATAGCAGTCAATAAATGTATAAATGACAAGTAACTTTATTTTTATAATTTTCACCAAATAATAAAACAGCTATATCAATATAATGCATGTGTGGTACAGGTATGCAGGTGATCCAACATCAAATTATGGATTCAAATTTCTGTATAATCTTGTGCATGTATTTTAGTTTGGAGAGCATATTCTGTATTAAATGCTTCGAATAGCTTCATCATGGTATGAGCAATAATGACTGCATATATATATATACTTTTCCTTAGGGCTTCTAGTCTTTCTTTTTTAAAACATAATTTTATTTGGGGCTCTTAAAACTCATAACAATCCATAATATATTTTAAAATTACTTAATATTATTAATTTTAGCATCTATCCTAATTTATTTTCTGAAATTTATCCAAATAAATGTAGTAACAAAATTCAGGGTTCTAACTATAACAGAGACCTCTAAATTATGGATTTAAAAAAATGTAGACATTTTTGCTTGCATTTTTAAATTCTTTGAAGATTGATTAGTTCTGCTCTCCACCACACCCACTTCCAGGAACTGAGGCCAATTTGGATTTCGTTGGAGCCAGCCCTGCAGTTCTCTCTTTTCATGCATTCTTTTATGTGGCCACGCTGTCCTCATGGTTTGGTGCTTCATGGTAAGGTCTGCATGTCCACTCCTGACTTTGTGGAGGCAAGATGTTCACCCTTCTGACACAATCTCTGAAGACAGAAGGGGTGCATAAGCAAATGTGGCGAAGAAGGCAGGTGGTGTCCAGATATTAAAAGATATAGCATCGAGGATCTTAAAAGCTTGAAGTTACACAAGCCATCATTCAGCAGTGAAGCAACAAGTCCACATGGAAGAAGCACACCACTGTTGTGATCATGAGAAGTCATAGGGACTAGGTAACAGGCATCAGAAGACACACAATAGTTGGAAACAAATTGTTGAGAACGACGTGGGGTGGAGCAGAGGTCCAAAGCCCATCTGTAGACAGTGAAACAATCTTCCCACAGAGGGACCACAGGGAAAGGATGAGCCAGGGTGCAGTAAAGCATTGGTCAAACACACTATATTTCTCTGGTTCCTTTAGGCTTCCTCATCCCCCAGTGCCATGACCCCAGTGCTCTTTCCCAATTCAGACTAGACCGGAGCATGTACACAGGTATAGAAAGGACTGGGAGCTCATGACACACAGAATCCAGGGACAGGAGGGGGAATAGTGATGCCAGAAGAGTAGTGGGGGAGGGGGAGAGGAAGGGAAAAAGGGGGAGTTAATCGCAATGATCGAATCATAACCATACTCCCCTTTACAGGGGAAAGAACAACAGAAAACATGGGGGGAGGGAGACAGCAGTCAATATGTAAGATGAAAATAATAACAATGTACAATTTATCAGGAGGTCATGGGGTAGGGGTCATGGGGGGGAGCTGATGCTCAATAGAAAGTACATGTCTAGAAAAGAATGAGGGCAACATATGTAAAAACATGCTTGCTTCAATTGATGTTTGAATTGTGATATGATTTGTAAGAGCTCCCAATAAAATGATTAAAAATAAAACATAGATTAGTATTGAATCTTAATTAATTTTGAAATTGTAATCAAAAATAAATTGCACTTTAAAATGCTTATACCTTCTCATACCTCAAGTTTGGTTATTGAATTTACTCTAAAGCACAAGCTAATTAAAAAGTATTTTCATAAATACATTATTCTAATAGAGCAAATCTAAATTTCAGTAATCACATATTGGCTAATTAATTATATACATGTCAATTCTTACATGTTAATATTTTTAACCTGACCAAAGATTCAGGATGGTATATAATAAGAATTAAAATATGAGACTACAAATCAGTTTACCTGTATATAGCATGATGCATTTCCATGTAAGATTTATCAAATTTCCCCATAAATATATATCAAAACTTTATATTGGTATGATTATACAATATATTTCTAGAGACTGAATAAAGATTTGTGATCTGTTGAACTTACATTCTACAAGAGGGAACACATAAACAATAGAGGGGAATGTGTAACGTACAGTATAAGTGCTTTACAAATATGACAGAGGAATATAGAATAGCAAAGGGACACTACCTTGTGGCCCTCAGTGAGAAAGTGATATTAAAGAAAAGCCTTTGTGAAGTTGAGTGATTTAATAAAGTGGTGTCCTCAAAAAGTTTGAGTTATACGCAGCAACTGCAAATAAGACTTGCTTTCTGGCGAATTGGAGAAGCACTCAATATGGTTGAGGGACAAGAAGATAAAATAGTTAAGTGTTAGGTCAGATATGCAGCACAGAGTTACACCTATGGTCATAAGATGGTTACATACAGGTAAAGTGTGCATGCATATTATAGTTTTTGAAGATAGTTCATTTTTGAGAGTCTGATACTCATCTATGTAATAGTCAGTGTTTACCAATTCATAAGATTATAAATTTTCTTAAGAAGGTGGTACGAAAACAACTACAAAACTACTAGACCCATTTTGGGAAGTGTGAGTTGATGTTTATTTCCGGGATACATTTTAGGAGTTAGATTCAGAATGTCTAAAATGGCATTACTCTAATATATGTGGTACTTCCAATTTACATAAATTCAGGTTTTAATACCCTAAGTTATTGTTAAGGAAAATGTTCATCTAATTCATAATAGAAGCACTTGGTAATATCTTAAGGAAATTTTACAGTCTTATCCCAGGATATTTGGATTAACTACTCTGTGATTGTGTCCAGGCCTCAATAGCTTTTTCAAATGCGTAACCTAATATATAGTCACTGTGAAACATTAACATCTTTCTGAGTAGTATCATTGTTAGATATCATCTGTTTACACTAATAATGACACCGTGTACAATGGAATAAAACAGTGCTGAGAAATCCTCAGAATGATTGTCGTGCTTGCTTCTATTGTGAGAGTCACCTCAACAATCCATCTCACTGAGGGAATCGTTTATTGACTGCTGATTCCACAAGATTGACTTTGAGTCCAAGTTAAATTATGTCATTGAAAACGTCCGTCATCCCTCCTGCATCATGACCTTCTCTAGCTCACACTATCTGAGAATTTTTCCCCTTTATATTTAAGGCTCCAGTCCTGCATATTCATCAGTGAGTGCTTCAAGTCTTTCTCCTTCTCAGCAAGCATGGTTCTGTTAGCTACATAGAGTGTACAGCTTACTAATAACACTTCCTTCAAACCTATGTTCTTAATATACTACAGCTTCTGAAATCTTTGTTCAGCAAACAAATTAAATAAGTATGGTGAAAGGATGCAACCCACTTGCATATCTTTCCTGAGTTTTTTGTTTTTAGATCACTTTATTGGGGGCTCATCCAACTAGTATCATGATCAATACATACATCAATTGTATGCAGTCCACATTTGCTGCCATCATCATTCTCAGAACATCCTCCTTCCACGTAGGTCCCCAGTAACAGCTTCCCATATTCCCCCCTCCCCACTGCCCCTTTCCCATGAACCCTTAATAATTTACAAATTATCATTAGTTTGTCACATCGTACACTCTCCAATGTGTCCCTTTACCCACTTCCCTGTTGTCCTTACCCCAGGGAGGAGGTTATATATAGATTCTTGCAATTGGTTCCTCCTCTCTACTCTATGTTTCCTCCACCATCCTGGTATCACCACTCTCACCACTGGTCCTGAAGGGATCATCTGTCCTGAATTCTCCATGTTTCCACCTATCTGTACCATTGACATCACCTGGTCTAGCTGCATTTGTAAGGTAGAATTGGGATAATGATAGTGGGTGGGAGGAGCATTTAAGAACTAGAGGAAAGTTGCATATTTCATTGTTGCTACATTGTACCTTGACTGGCTCATCTCCTCCCTGTAACCCCTCTGTAAGGGGATATCACTTCACCTATTGATGGACATTGGGTCCCCAATCTGAGCTCCCCCTAATTTATAATGAAATAAGTTTTAGTTCTTTGATGCCTGATACCTGATCACTTTGACACCTCATGGTCACACAGGCTGGAGTGCTTCTTCCATGTCGACTTTGTTGCTTCTGAGCTGAATGGCTACTTGTTTACTTTCAAGCCTTGAAGACCCCAAACACTATACCTTTTGATAGACAGGTACTATCATCTTACTCCACCACATTTGCTTACGTACACATTTGCCATCAGTGATCATATCAGGAAGATGGGCATGCAATCTCCACAGGGAAAGAGGGACCAAACTTAAATCCGGTGTTCCAGGATGTGAATGAAGTGTGATGGCATGGAGTAGGAGGAGTCTGCGGGCCCAACCCCAATACCAAATATGTGGACAGCTGCCTCACCCCCCAGGGGAGATTGTCTTGGAGGACAGCACTGAAGGTTCAGCTTGGGGACTGGGCCATGCCTGACCAGAGCACGTGAGAACAAATGAGGGGGAGAAAGAGAGAATGGAGTGCATCCTGGCCCACTGAGTCATGAGGATGGCATTTCCACTGAGATCAGCCAATGCAGAGAGAGGACCCTATGGCCAGTCCCACTATGAAACATGGCATGCTTTTCTGACACAAAGCAAGCCCTACAGGGACAACAATCGAGAAGCAGGATAGGGATTCCACCCTGCCTGACCCCGCCACACCATGACAAAACACTGAGGGTAGGCAACAGACCATGGAGTTCCTGAAGGAGTGTCAAGGATATACTTTGGAGCCTGGTTGTAGCACCCCATCAGATTCAACTAGGGGACACTCCTGGAGGTCAATGAACAGACCATTAACTATTTACCAGTTTTCATTTTGTTGTTATTTTTATTTTTAACTTATTTATGTATCTTATGGACATTGGGTTTGTTGTTGTTGTTGTTATCCTCATTTTATTTTCTTTGGTTGTTTCAATTTAGGATGCCTTGGGTTTTTGTTTTTTTGGGGGGTACATATGGTTATCGCTGCAGATCTATCTACATAAGATAGGCTGGATGAACAGTTAGGAAGTGAAAACAATAGCACTGATGGTTGCAGGGGGTGTAGAGGGAGGAGGACATGGGAGATGTGGAAGAAGGGGGAAGGAGATGGTGTTGACCAACCCAGGGATATTAGAACAAGTGATTAAAAATGAGTGACAAGCTGGGTGTGAGAGGCCTTATGAAGAGTAATGCAGCAGAGAGAAAATACTGAAATCCAAGTGAAGGCTGAGCGTGATAGTGGGACAAGAGGAAAGTAAAAGGAAATAGGGGAAAGAACTGGGTGCTAAAGGGCATATATAGAGCTCTAAGTACAGGCATGTTCAAATGTGAATATATTTAAATATGATGATGGGGAAATAGATCTACGTGCATATTCTTAATGGATTAGTATTAAAACAGGAGATGGACATTGGACCTTCACTCAAGTACTTCCTCAATGTAAGAACATCCTGTTCTGTTAACTTGGCATTCCATGATGCTCTCCTTCCAGACACAATCACTGAGACAAATGTGTACATAAGTAAATGTCATGAAGTAAGCTGATGGTGCTTGGCTATCAAAAGATGTAGCGTTTGGAGTCTAAAAGCTTGAAAGTAAACAAGTGGCCATCTAACTCAGAAGCAATAAAGCCCACATGGAAGAATCACACCAACCTGTGTGAACAAGAGGTGTCAAAGGGATCAGTTTTCAGGCTTCAAAGATCTTTCCTTATTTTAGATCACAAATTGTTACATTGCTATATTCAATCAACTGCCCCTTAAGGTATTTACAATTTTTCATCAACACAATAAAGTATTCTGGCATTCTTATTCTTCTCATTTTGATCATGAGTGTTTTAATCCATGTTTGAATGTCATTTTACAGCCAATAAAACATAAGTAAATATATATCTAGATCCATCTGACATCATCAATAATATCTCCTGTCCATGCGCTCTTCTAAACCTGACTTGAATTTCTGGTTACTTCCCAATAATGGACTGCTACAACCACCTTTAATTATCTTCATCATGTGATATAAATTATTTCTTTTGATAGTTTCTGCAGTGTTCTGGGTCACCTTTGTTTGGAATGGGCACATTAATTTATCTTCTGAAGTTGGTTCACCTAATAACTGTCTTCCACATTACTGGCATAAACTGTTGTGCATTTTTAGTGCTTCATCTTTTAATTGAAACATTTAAATTGGTCATTCATCAATTCCTGAAGCTTTATTTTGTACTAAAAACTTCATTGCAACTTGGATTCTTCCTTCACTACTACTGGTCTTTGGTCTTTTGCTACCTTTATTTGAGTGTGTATATGTGCGAGTTTCAGTTACTGTATTATGAGCATGTGTTCATGTTTTTAAAAGACTTTAAAGCAAATAATATTTATTTATTGATAATGTGGTTCTTGACTTTCAGATTCACATGCGTTTGAAATGTAAAGATCTAAATGTAACCTAATGGTACTAGTAATTTAGTGGGCATTAATAAACCCAGGGACAAGGGAACAACAAGTGATCCAGAATCAATGGTAAGGATGGTGTAGGAGGCCTGGTAGGGCTTGATGGAGGGCAATGCTACTGTGAAGAATTATTGAAATCCAAATTAAGGCTGAATGTGAGAGTGGGAAAGGAGGAAAGTAAAAGAAAATAGAAGAAAAAACTAGAGTATTTATAGAGGTCTAAATATAAGCGTTGCAAATATAAGTATATTTATATAAGATAATGGGAAAATAGATCTGTGTGCTCATATATGTGCTTAGTACAAAGATATCAGATGGACATAGGGCCTCTACTCAAGTACACCCTCATCACAAGAACACTTTGTTCTATCAACCTGACATTCCATAATACTTACCTTTGTGACACAATTACAGAAGACAAGCAGGAGCATAGGCAAATGTGAAGAAAGGTGATGGTGCCTGGCTATCAAAAGATGTAGTGTCTGGGTTCTTAAAGGCTTGAAGGTAAACAAGAGGCCATCAAGCTGAGAAGTCTCAAAGCCCACATGGAAGAAGCACACCAGCCTGTGCAATATCAAGGTGTCGAAAGTATCATATATCAGGCATCAAAGAAAAAAAATATCTCTGTGAATAAGGGGTAATGTGAAGTGGAGGCCCAAAGTCTATCTGTAGGAACTGGATACCTCCTTACATAAGGGTTATGGAAAGGAAATGAGTATGTCAGAGTGCAGTGTAGCACCTATGAAACATACAACTTTTCTCGAGTTCTTTAATGTTTCTCCCTCCACCCACACACCCATTATCCTGATCCCAGTCTACCTTACAAATTCGTCCAAACCAGAGGAGGTATACTGGTATAGAACTGGGAACACAGAGAATACGAAGGCAGATAAACTCCCGAAGCCAAATAATGAGAGTAATGATACCAGAAGGGTAAGGGGAACATAAGGTGGAAATGGACACCCAATTAAATTGATCTACAGATAACCCCCTTTCTGAGGGACAGACAACAGAAAAGTGGGTGAAGGGAGACATCAGACAGTAAGATGTGACAGAATAATTATAATTTATAAATTATCAAGGATTTGTGAGGCATGGTGGTAGGGGAAGGAGGGGGGAAATAAGGAGCTGATACCAAGAGCTCAAGTAGAAAGAAAATGTTTTGAGAATGATGATGACAACAAATGTATAAATGTGCTTGATATGATGAATGTATGACTGAATTGTGATGAGTTATATGAAACCCCGATAAAATGATTTCTTAAAAAAGTAAAGAAAATGCTAAAACTAAAAATATAAAGAAATAATATAGATGAAAACATTAAAAAATTAAATTAAATCTAATTGATCTAGAAAAACAAAAATAAATGATAACCTTCAATAATCACTCAAACTCATTACTTGTTCTCAACTGTCTTAAAGCAGAATGTCTGACTACCATCATTTGTTTTTGTTTCTTTTTGTTTTGCTTTGTTTTTAACTTCAGGATAATTAGAATGAGTAAACCCAACACTAAATGAAAGATTTTAAAATGACAGTCTTCTGATATAAAATCCTGCCACAGTTTACATAACCTATATATTTGAGAAAAATTAAATAACTTCTGGAAAGTTTACATACTTGTTTCTTAATTGTACATGAGGGAAAGTAATCAGGCATGGAGAAAGTTGAACTCCCCAAACATTTCAGTGAATAGAATATATATATATATATATATATATGTATATATAAAAGTTTTAAGGTCTGGTATGTTTTATTTAAACCTTTGTTTCACTGGGCCACAGTTCAAAACACACTAATTGCCTGTTTATTTAATCATTGTAAGAATCAGGTTATATTTATAGTCATCTATTATATCCATAAATAGAGCAGAGATGACTAAAGACACTTAAAAAGTAATATTGTTGTTATGCTATATGTAAGTGACTCAGAAACATAAATAAAATGAGTTGACTAACTCCAGTAGAGCATAATGACAAATGACAATAGTCATGCTGGAATTCAGCATCAACAGTAAATAATTAAACATTGAATGAACCTGACAGAAGACCTTTAAAATGTTGCCAAACTCTATTTGGATAAACTGAGTGTTTACAACAGCCTAATGATTTCATCAGTCTTAATTATAATTGTGGTTTAGTAAAAGCCTCACATCCACTAAAAGTAATGAAGAATGTGTCAAATGTTTGAAGGGAAACAATTAACCACTGCCCGAATGGTTATTGTTTAGCAAATAATCAGAAACTGGGGGAAATGATGGTAATTGCAAAAGAAAGTCTATTGTCTGTGAAGCCCCACAGTGATTCCCTTACACAGCAGCTTGCTACTATGAATTGTTAAGATTTATTCCCTGCAACTGCCCCTTCACCTGGCAGGATTTCAATTGTGCATGTGTTCTTCCGAAATCTTTTTAGAAATTTCAAAATTACAAAATTTACAGAGGCAAATGATGTGTAAATCTTCATATCACTTTATTTAGCATTTGTATAACACTACTTAAACAAAACTTTTTTTTTTAACAAAATTTGTTTTAAAGGAAGTTTTAGTATTTGGAAGCAGGCTTCCTTAGAGTACAAGTCATAGAAAATAATCTCAAGCAAAAATTATATAATTATGTAAATGAATGAGCCTCTTGAATACTGGCAATATATTTTATATCTTTAAATATCATACATCTGCAAGATTTAGAAACATTAGGCTCATACAATATCTGTCCTACATTATTTAGTTATCATTTTAAAATACATTACAAGCTTTTGACTTAAGTAAACAGCACATGATAAACTATCTATGGCATTCCATTGTATGGTGTATATATGTCTAGAAACAATGCTTTAGGTTTACTTCTAACTTTTAGTGTATGTGTTGTGAAAGCATATGTTTTATGCAAATCATATTGTTTGTTTATTTTGGAAAATATTTCCAGAGGAATGCTGTAGTTTAAAAATACATAAATAGTTTGTTGATTCTGTTTTATTGTGAACTTTAGCTCTAGAAAGAAAAACATAATAACCTTTCAGAATTGTAAGAGATAAATTGTGCTCTCAAAAAATCAATATTATATGTATTTTCTTTTGTTCTAACTTAAAAAAGAACTTATAATCACTTCACTTTTCATTGATTTAACTGCTATTGAGGCAATAGTTCTATATATGAAAAGGCTTGCTGCTCAGCGCTCATTATGTCAGATTGTAGGTAGCCAGAAATGGCTCAAAAGCCAAACCTGACTTCTTCCTGCTTCTTCCCAATTGAGAGGAAGAACTGAACTCCACATTTTTCCCAGGAATGATTTCTATGAGACAACCTTCCTTACCCTATTCCTTATCCTCCCATCCTTCTCTATCCTATTCAGACACCAATTGTAACTTTCAAGGCCCTCGTATTTATTTTCTAGGCTGCAAGTTAAATTGTAATGGCCGCACAGAAACCACAGACAATACTCATGATTATGAAGGTTTAGTGAGAAACTTAATAGGTTACAGCAAGCCAGGGCTAAAAACTTTCAAAGAATAAAACCCTTTAGTCCACTTCACCCCTTCTTCAGCCATAGTAACAGGCACACTGCTCTCTGATTTTTGGCCTCTCAGCCAGACAGCACCTTTGTCCTGGGTCCAGATCCAGCAAGTGTTTCAAAATCACTTAGATGTGGATAAATGCCCAAAGAGCGTCTCACTTTGCAAACCAGCCTGCAGCCTGAAGTCACTCAACTTTATGTGTTCTAAAACAAATGGGAAGTCTAAAGGTATGCGTCCTGGTGTCAGCACTGTCCCTCTGTTTCCACCTTAGACTTTATCATTGCTGCTGTCACCTCTGTGCAACAAAACAAAACAAAATTGAACTGGACAAACACAATTCTCAATGAGTCAATACTACACAAAGCAACCCTATAAGTTACGGTAGAACTAATCCTGTGAGTTTCCAAGACTAACTTTTGACGAGCTTAGAAAGCCCTGTCTTTCTTCCTTGGAGCTGTTGGTGGCTTTGATAGGCTGCCTTGTGGATCACCATCGATTCATAATCAGTACGTGCCTCAGGCACCTGCTGCATTTCTGCACAGGATCTCGAAAGGACGTTCCCCTCTCAGCTGTCCTTTTTGGATGATCATGAGATTCTATGTGGCTGTTTCTGAGGTGACTCTTAAACCTGCAGAATGGCAAAAGTGACAGCATTTCACCACAGAGAAGAACCACACCAAAATATTTCACTTCACGACCGGCCCACACACATTTGGATGTCTCAGGTATGAGAATTGTTTCCGTTTATTTTGACTTACTCATTTGAAAAAAAATATAGCACCAATTTTACTTTAATAGTTCTAGTTTTTGAGGTACAGAACATGTGCCACGTGTAACATTTCATGTGCTCACCCACAAAAAATTCAGGACATTTTAATGCAATATTAACTAGCTTGAGAACGAGGAAGTGCACACGTGACTTCATTTAAAGGGGTTTGCATTGTGCTAAATATTTAGGTCAAGTTATATTTCACATGGTGTCCTTTGAGTCAAAGATATATTTGAATACGGCTAACTATATGAACTTGGCATTTCCCCCACGTTATCTTACCTTTATTAGAGCTGAATAGCAGGTTTCAATTGGTCATCTTTTAAAAAGGACCAGAAATAAGAGTTCCTAGCTCTGGTGACGTCATGGGTAAGCAATGGGCTTTGATCTACAAGAGGGCCAGTTGAAAACCATCAGCAGCCCTGCAGCAAAAAGGTTTACAGCTTTCTAATCCCGGAATCTGCTCTCGATCTCATAAACAAATGGTGGGTCGCTGTGGGTCAGCCTTGACTCGATGGGTGGGAGATCCAGTAAATTAGGAGCCCCGCTGATCACAAGCTCAGCTATTCAACTCTGCCAGCTGCTCTGCCAAAGATGGGACTTTCTGCTTCCATAACAATACACAACTTCAGACACCCATAGGAGAAGTTGCTCTCTGTCCTGTAGGGTCACAATGGGTCATAATCAACTGCCCGGTAGTGAACTGGGTACAATAAGGAGATATTCAAATGTTCATAACGCAAAATGTGCCTGACAGAATTTAAGTTCCTTGATTAAAAGGATAATGTTCCACTTTTGTTATAAGATGGCACTTCTCCACCAGTGCATAGATCTCATAAAACAAAAGCTAAATGTTTTCTTATAAACCAGCTCAGAGTCAGCTTCAACACTGAAACATTTAACATGAAGAGTCCATTGACTTCTATGTATTTAAAACATGTTCTGAAATGTTACTGTGTAGTGTGAAGAAAATACATATTTTTAAAATATTTATGAAGATTGCTGTAGACTTCTTAGTGTTCTTGCTACCCTGAGTTTATTTAGTATCCTATAACTACAAATTTCTTTTTGTATTAATTTGAGAAAATTGGGGACAATTACTTTATTGACTGATAGTAAAGCAAATCACATATAATTTTGTGCTTTTTACATAAAATACTATGTATATTAAATTATTAAGCTGTAGTTAGCCTAAATTTATATACAGAAAACAGATGATCACTCCATTAATGAATGCTCAGTCTATCTACTTTTGTATGGATGCACAGGAAACCCTACGTAGGATAACTGTAAGAATCAACTGGAAAAAGGAAAATAGAAGTGTGATGGGTAGGTCTATTGTGCCAATCTGGCCATTGAACACAAGTATGATTAATTGAAATACAGGGAGATAAATGGTGAGCCTCACCTCAGTGAGCCTCACCTTTCTTGTCTCTTTCTCTTTGATGATCAGACCAGTATGCATCTGCCTTAGCTGGTTCTCTGTCTCTATTTGCAAGCTACACTACTGTGGGATACCTAAGCTATGGAATCTGTCACTACAGTTTGAGGTTCCTTCAAGACCTGCTTCACTATGCTGCCGGAGTATACATGGCTCGAACTGGGAACTATGAGACATAGTCATTGGGCTGACTGTTGATGATATGCTTTCCTGTTTTCTGTCTGTGCCTGGATAGTCTACAGAGGATTCAGCTGTCTGCTTCCTTGACTTACACTAGGCCCTCAAGGCTTGGAGGACTGCCAGTGTATTAGATGTCTCATGAAGTAAGTTACACTGAGCCATTTGTACTTCTCTATAGACTAATTAGTTGCTTATTTCACATGTGGTATATCTATCTATCTATCTACCTATCTATCTATATCTGTGTGTGTGCTGGTTTTCTTCCTCTAGAGAACCCTGTCTAACATAGAAGTGAATGTAAATGTGATATGTAATCTAGTGAAAGAAAATAAATGACAAAAACCCCATGTGTTAGTCTGGTTGGATTGGACAAACAAATCTAGGGAGACACTAATTATGTTTATAAGAAATAGATTTTTAAAGAGTAATTACATGTTGATAAAACATCCCAGGCCAGTCAAGATCAAGTCCACAAGTTCAATACTAGGCCATATGTTTGAGATCAGTCTGTAAATTCCTCTTCAGACTCACACAACACATGCAGTGACACCAAATGCTGGAAGATCACAGGGCAGTGGGTGGAAAGTCTTGTGGAACCAGTAGTGATAGAAGCACCGCAGCGCTGGCAGGGGCCTCCACGTGGCTCCCTCAGATTCAGGATTCTGTCTTTATTAGTGTATCTCTGAGTGGCTTGTCAACCAGTCTCCCTGACAGGGAGAGTGTAGGTATCCCAGCTCTAGGGAGGTGTTTATCTTGAAGAGCCTTTAAAAGAAGTCATCAATCTGCCAGCTTCACTCTTAAGAGTTTCAATTTGACAGCAGATTATGTAACTACCACACCCAGGGTGGAAAAGTACAACATAGGTGTCAGCTATTTCTGAAAAAAAAAAAAATGCTTATAAGAATAGTAAACATTCCTCCATCCCTCCACCCTCCTGGTATTACCACTCCCATCTAAATTACTAAGGGTTCAAGGGTAAGTGGGGTGGGCAGAGGAAGGGTAATATAGGGAGCAGATAATGGGGGCCTGGAGGGAGGGAGAATGTTTTGAGAGTGATGATGGCAATGGGTGTGTAAAAGTGGCCTGAATACAACTGATGTTGTTAGGGATTGTGATGGGAGTTGTAGGGCCCCCCCAATAAAATGATTAATTTTTTTAAAAAGGGGGGGAAGGGAAAGGGGAGGATTTTTTTTTAAAGGAGCTTGTATCAAGGGCTCAAGTGGAAAATATTGGGAAATGTATGTGGAAATATGTGTGCAAATGTGCTTGATACAAATGATGTACTGAATGTTGTAGTAGCTGTAAGAGCCCTCAATAAAATTAAAAAAAAAAGAATAGTAAACATCTGAAGAAATTTGAAAGAAAAGTTAGAATCTGAAAGTGCATATATGACACTATAATTACTGTGGTTCTGTGAGAACCACAGAAAATAAGTCTGCTTGAGACAAGCATGGAAAAAAGAAACAGATATCATTTGGGGATTTATTTTAATACATTATTTGAAGATCTAGTCTATAACAAGGAAAGGAAAAAATAACCCCAAAGTGTAAACCTGAAATATGTTAGCGAGAACTCTCATATTAATTATCTATGAAAAATCTTAAAACAGGCTTAAATATTATTCAAACTTCTAGCCAAATATTTTTATCTTGAAAGAGATATCAGCTATAAACCTGAGCAGTGTGAAGGGTAATATAAAGGAACAGAGGAGTAGATGAATTAAGTATGGAGCATTTAACTTTGGTCTAGAATCTAAAATAAGCTAGAATTGATGTGATGCAAAGCATGGGAGAATACCCAAACACATATGTTTACCAAAATTGTTTTCTAATAAGTTATCTTCTTTCATCATGAAATTTAGGCTCAATCAGAAATAATATAAAAATAAAAATAATAAGCAGAAATATCTTTATAATATTAGAGCAGAAATACCTTTAAGATGATTAATAATGTTAGAAAAAATTACAAATGAAAGGATAGGAATTCACAAAAAATGTAGGTAAAAAATAACTACTAAGGGCTGAGCCCCCGTGGCATAGTGGTTGTGCGCGGGAATGCGGCCCACTGGGATGGAGGTTCAATTCCAGCAGTGGGGCTGGACCTCCTACTCCCACCACTGGAGAGCAGTGATGCCCAAAAAATAAAAAATAAAAAATAACTACTAAGATATTTGGTATACAAAATAGAAGATTATAGTAGCAACAGATAATATAAAATATATGAGAAAAAGAATGAAACAAGCCTTTATTTTAAGGGCAAGTTGATCACATAGTGTATAATAATTCTCCAATAGTATTCTGCCCAGAAAAAAATTTCCATACAAAAGCTAAAAATAAGATGATGAGCAAAGCCTTATCAAGCAAATGGTAACAAAAAGAAAACAGATGTGGCAAAATTAATATCACAGAATAGAGGAGAAAGCAAGGAGAGTGTGCTAGGATGAAAGAAGTAGATTTATACTGATGAAAAGATATAAATCCACAAAAGCTTGCAATGATCATGAACCTTTGCTGACAAATTACATTTCATGAAAGATTTATAAAGCAAAATCCATTAGATATGAAAAGAGAAATTGATAAAAACACAATTGCCATCAGAGGGTTTAGCACACCAATACAGACATGTGATAGTTCAAGTAATTCTAAAGTAGGAGTACATAATTTCAGAGTAATGTAGTAAATAATGTTAGCATAATATCAGGCATTTTATTCTCAATAAAAGTCTGCTACAGAGAGATTGTTTTGTCACTGCACCAGTATGGATGAAAAGGGATGACAGAGGTAAAGTCATGGCTGCTTGCAACTCTGGTTCTCTCCAGACTTTTCTCTCTCATCTGAGAAAGTAAAATGGTTGACCCAGGACAGTTACACAATCCAGCTTTCAGTGTCCAATTCTTCAGACTGTCTTAGAAAAAAGACTAGCCCTTCAGTGTCTCAGACAGGGCTACAAAGCATGCCATCTAAAAAGAACTTTTACTTCTGATCTTCATGCTTGTTAAAATGTCCCACAAGCTCCCATTGTTAAGGTATGTGCATCATGTCTCTCAACTATTACCTACTCTGAAGGACACACCTCTAACTTTACTAATAACCCAGACTCCTGAAAACAACCTCACACTTGTACATACATAGTGTGCAGTGCTGATGAACTCCAACTCTGAAACCAGTGTCCTGAACTCGTATTTTGTGCAAAATATTTTAAGACATGAATATGGTTGAAAAAAATACCATTTTGTGGAGAGAGACAAAATCAGAGAGGGAGAGATCAGAGAGAATTTTACACTCTCTGAAGATTGTTTTTTTGAGGGAAAAGGGGAAGAATGTTTAACAGGATTTTTAATTGTTCAATGGTTGGGTTTCCATTGCAGTTTTCATTGTCACGGTGATCTTTCTTTTCAGCTCTGGAGTTCTGTCCCCTCACACTGATTCAGATACATTGATTGTTAATACAGACACTATGGTTTGCTTAGTGGTTCGCATATATATATATGTACATACATACATATATAAAGGTTACACATATTTATTTGTCTTGCAGATGTTTCAAAATATCAATGACTGCCTTTCTAGAGTTTAGTAATAATCCTCCCAGGTGGGAGTGAGTAGGGTTACAAAATGATGTTGTCTCAGCCATTCATCAGCATCACCTCCATGGTTTATGAGCTACAAGTTCACATACGCACACAGAAATACATGCCTATACCTACCGATGATTCTCCTAGACATTGGCCATATTTGCTGCCCATGTTAATTTTTCTTACTACTTTAAAGTACTTAATCAAGATAATATAATTCATTGTAATACTTTTCCAGGGTTTGGGCAGGGTTCTCTTAGAGAAATAAAACCAGGACACTAGTAATTCTTTTATATATTTATATAGAGAGAAGGGTATATAAGATAAGAAAGAAAGAGTTAACCATAAAGCAGTACAAATTGCTCGGTGCAACTCACTTGCGTGAGACAGCTAAAAGACTGGCGGTCCTTCAAGTCTCTGTAGAACATTTCAGGCTATCTGTTCACAGGCAGCAAACAGCAAAGCAGGTCGCCAACAGTCAGCCAGATGACAGAATCCAACAGTCCCCAGCTCAAGAGATGTATGTCCCAGGAGCATGGCAAAGTAGGGATGGAAGGAACCCCAACTCACAGCTCCACAGTCCACGATTAGGTGTCCCATGGGTAGTGTTGCTTGGAGGCTGAAGCACAGGATGAAAAAGGCAGTTGTCTGATCTGAAGATCCAAAAGCAAGAGAGAGGGTGGGACTCACTGAGCCCTTCTATCTCTGCCCTTCAATTCATCCGGTGTGTTCATTGGCTGTGCCGTCACAACAGACCCACCAATCTTCTATGGACATTTTGGCATAACAATCCTACCCATCACACTTTCAGAGCATCTATTTCTTCCCACATTTTATTGTTTGATTCAACCCTATGCATCTGAAATTAACATAATGACATTCTCCCAGATTTCTGTCCATGTATTTTCTGGCTGAAGCCCATGCCATTCCACTCAATGGAATATCAAAAGCATACAGAACCTAAACTATCTAATAAACTACCAAATGCAGTTGACTTGATTCTATTTTGTTCATTTGTTTTAATCAATTTATCAGGGGCTCATACATCGCTTATCACTGTATACACACACACATACACACACTGTACCAAGCACCTTTGCATCAATCTCCAATTATCTGCTTTTCCATGTGAGCCCTTTATATCAGCTTTTCATCCCGTTCCCTCCCTTTCTGCTCCCCCTGCCCCACCAACCCTTAATACTTTATAAATTATTACTATGTTGTCATATCTTACAATGCCCGATGTCTCCCCTCGTTCAGTTCTATGTCCATTCTCCAGATAGGAGGCTATGTGTAGATCCTTATACTTGGCTTCCCTTCTCTACTCCACCTTCTCTCCACCCATGTGGTAACTCAGGACTGGTCCTAATCGGTTCCTCTCTCCTGGGTTCTTCATATTTCCAGTTCCCATCTGCACCAGTGTACCTCTTCCAGTCCAGCTGGATTAGTTAGGTAGAATTGGGAACATGATAGTTGGGCAGATGAAACCTTTGGACTAGAGGAATGTTGCATGTTTCATCATTACTTCACTGCACCCTTATTGGCCCTTCTCTTCCCTGCTAATCTTCTGTAAGAGGTTGTCCAATTGCCCACAAATGGGGCTTGGGTCAGCACCCTGTTCTCCCCCTCATTCATAGTGATGTGCTTCTTGTTCTTTGATGCTTGATGCCTGCTCCCTTTGACCCTTCTTGATCACACAGGCTGGTGTGCTTTTTCCATGTGGGGTTTGCTACCTCTGTGCTAAATGGCTGCTTGTTAACCTTTGAGCCTTTAAGAACCCCCCACATGGTTTATCATTTGGTAGCTGGGCACCATCAGCTTCCTCTGCTCTGTTTGCCTCTGCAAACTGTCTTCACTGACAATATCAGGAGGGTGAGCACATAATGATATCATTTTTGTTCTTTGATACCTGATACCTGATTCTTTCCACACCTGATGGTCACCTCATGATGTGCTTCTATGATGGGCTGTGTTGCTCCTGAGTTAGATGGCTGCTTGATTACCCTCAAGCCTTTAAGATCCTAGACGCTATATATTTTGATAACTAGGCACCATCAGTTTCTTCACCACTCTTGTTCATGCCCCCACATGTTCATGCCCCCACATGTCATGATGCTCACTAGTCCAAAAGATCACTGAAGTCAAATGGCTGAATAAGCAAATGTGGATGAAGAGAGTTGAGGTCACCCAGCTATCAAAGGATATAGCATCTGGGATCTTAAAATCTTGAATATAAGCAAATGACCAACTAGTTGAGAAGTAGCCAAGCCCACACAAAAGAAGCACACCAGACAGTGTGCTCATGAGGTGTGGAAAGGAGTCTCAGGTATCAAAGAGGAAAATACCATATAGCTGTGTACTCACCTTCCCAAGGCAACTTGATTTTACTTTTTAATTCTATTTATTATGGATATTTACATTTACTCAATATCTCCTTCTATCCATTGATGTTGGTTAGAATTGCTCTCCTTGAGTTTCATAACATATCAACATGAAACTTGTTAGTAAATTTTTATATTAAAAAGCATATTAATATATCACTAATTTTAAAGGCAAATCACATAACACGGAATGTACATTTTACCTATTTTACAGTGTATGGTGTCTTAATAACTTGTAATGTAATGCAACCATCATCATTCTGTAAATGAACAATTAAATCCAATGCCAGTTAAGCAGTCACGGTTTTTCTTACATCTCTTAAGCCCGTGACAATCACTAATGAAGACTCCTTTTTAATGGATTTGCCTATTCAAGATATTTTATATACATAGGATCTAACAACAAATGTTGCTTAATCTGGCTTATTCCATTTATTATTATTCTTTCATATTGTGAGATATACTACTATGTTCCTTTTTGTCTGACTGAATTATATTTAAGGCCCATATTAGTATGTGCTTTGAATAAATATATCAGAAATTATTTATCCTTTCATGAGTTGACAAGCATTTGAATTATTTTCATTTTTTGGAAATTTCCATGAACATTCCTATATCCCTTTGTTCTTATCCAAGTCTTGTTTGCATACCCATTTTCTTTCTTTTTGTGGAGGAATCACTGCCCTCTGCTGGTCGTGGGAGCTACCCAGCCTTGCTCCTGGAGAGCTGCTGCTGGATTTGAACTGCCAGGTCCATGGGCCACAGTCCCACACTCAACCACAATGCCACCGGGACTCAGGCCTGCATACCTATTTTCAATTATATATGCATATAGAGAGAGAATTGCTGTGTCATATGATAATTATATGTATATTTTTTCTTTTTTTTTTTCAAAAAGGAAGACATTTTATTGGGAGTGAATACAGATATGTATAAATTTGGGGGAAATTACCAAACTAAGTTCTATATTGGATTATTTTATGGTTCTTTTTTTTAAGTAAAATTGCTATACTAAATGCATACACATACTATTAGGTATGAAGGAAAGCCCTTGAGATGATGTGGGATACATTGATCTACTACTATCAAGGAGGGAAAAATATGAGGTTGTTTGGTTCAATAAATATTTTTAATCTCAAAAATATGTATTTTATTTTGTTGCATATGGTTTTGATTTCATGTTTAAGAATTGATTGCCAATTCCAGGGTCATGAAAATTAATCTGTTTCCTCATAACATTTTCACTATTGCATTATTGCATTCAGGTTTTTAAGGAAATTTGAGATACTTTTCTACAAGATATGAGGGAAAGGTTCACCTTTATTATTAAAAAGTTTAGATACTCAGCACTGGGTGGGCACATATTGATATGGTTTTTCCTCTTTGATGTCTGATACCTGATTCTTTCAACACTCATGCACAGTCTGGTGTGCTTCTTCCATTTGGGCTTTGTTGTTCCTGAGCTAGATGGCTGCTTGCTTACCCTCAAGCCTTTAAGACCCTGGATGCTATATCTTATCATAGCTGGGCATCATTAGCTTTCTTCATCACTCTTACTTATGCCCTCCCCATGTCCTCAGTGATCATCTAGGGAAGGTGGGCACACAGTGATATGTTTGTTTGTTTTTTCTGTTTGATGCCCATGGCCTAATCCTTTACAACATGAGAGAGGGGAGCATTAGGCACTAACCCACCCAGGGGGAAAGTGTTGATTATGTCTCCAAAGAAATGGGAGTGGGCATACAAACCCCACCACATTGAACCATGAGGGCAATGTAGCTATATGGAGAAATACTTGAAAAGATTGGGATGTAGGGCCACCCCTAATCAGAGCCAAACTGACCCCCTTCCTAGAAGTGTGTGTGACAGAGAAATCACTCAACCTACAGGTTGGGGAGAGGAGTTAGAACACCACGCTCACACATAAGCAAACCGAGAAGGAAAAGGAGAAAGGGACATGTCTAGACCCCTTATCAGCAAACCAAGTCTGGACGAGGAGGATGATCCTGCACAAAGCTCCTAAGGCACAGACAGACTTTAGGGCCAAATACAACTTGGCATGCTGTCCTCTTTGGGGGCATGCCATATTTTCTTTCTACTTAAGCCCTTGGTATTAGCTCCTCTTTTTTCCACTCCCTGCCTTTGTGCCCCTTCCTCATGAACCTTTGATAACTTATAAATTATTATTACTTTGCCATATCAAACACTGTCCTATATCTACCTTTGCCCACTTTCCTTTTTTCCACATCCCAGGGAGGAAGTTATTTGTAGATCTTTATAATTAGTTCCCTCTTTCTATTCCACCTTCCCTCCATCTTCCTGGTATCACCACTGGTCCTGAAGGGATCATCTGTCCTGGATTCCCCAGGTTTCTGGTTCCTCTCTGTACCAGTGTACATTATCTGGTCTAACTGGATTTGTAAGGAAAAATTTAGATCATAATAGTGGGGGGGGGGGAGGAAGCAGTTAAGAACTCGAGTAAAGTTGCACCCCTAACTCATAATCCTCAAAGTGACTGCCAGAGCAATATATGTACAAATATGCTTGATACAATTGATGTATGGATTGCTATAAGAGTTATATGATTTTGACAGAGTTGTAAAATAATATTTAAATGAATAAAATAGGAATAAGTAATTATATATTTAATTGAGGCTCTAAGTGGGGAGAATATCTGAGATCCCTGTTTGAAGTGACAAGGCAGAGGCATGAGACCAGAGTGCAAAAACCATGAAACAGTGAACGACTGTGCTGAGACCATAAGGGACTGTTGAAGTGCATTGTCAAGATTGTGATGTCCAGCACCAGACAGCCCATGCCACAGAAAAAGCAAAGGCTTTGACAAACATGCTTGCTAACATGGCAGAAAAGAGGCATTTCATGAAAAATAACACCTTAACTTGTTTTTAGAAAATTTGGTTGTTTGTTATATAATCTGAAATCAAAACAACCATATGGTATACATTGTCTCAAGACTTAAAATAGTGAACAAGATATTTTTCTTGCCATTGAAGAATATATTAGTAGCAATGTGATTATTTAAAAAAATAACAATGATATTCTGATGTATAGAAACAGATATTGTCCCTTATAAGTCACTATGAGAGAAAATTTTGCATAATTTTCACATGGTTTTAGTAGGAAGTGTGACTAACTTGTAATGAATTCTGGAAATATACTTTTCATTGTCAGAACAATCTATATAAAAGGCACATTCGAACTATGAAATTATTCAACTTTTCTAAATAGACACACAACTTCTGCATTAGTGAAAATATTCCATAGCGTTCATTTACTACTATCTAAAAAGCAAAATAAAATGATTTTAAGTGTATGTTTATAAAAATAAACATAAACTCATATATATTTGCAATCATTCTTAAAAGAAACAATAACAAAAATATAGGTATGTAGAGAGATTTTGTAACCTTAATATGATAATTTTTGGAAGTTATATTATGGTATATATTTTTAGCTTGAGTTCCATAGTTCTATTGTTGCAAAGCAATGCTCCATATTGATTCATTTGTCCAGCTATTAACCCCTTAAAATTAAATAGCAAAATGGGTAAAAGTCATCTGAGATGTTCTCCCTACTGGTTACTCTTCTGTTTTGATGGTTCCAGTATTCTGTCTCTTTGCTTCTGAGATGGTTCCTTTATACCAAGAAGAATGGAAATCTAGTCAATCCCCTCTGTTTGTGTTTTACCCACTTTATTCATATGGTCCTACCCAATCACTTGATCTGAGTTACAATGACATGGGAGATGAGCTATATTTAATGAGTTTTACTTTATCACAGTCATATTTTAAGAAACCAAGTACAGGATTATAAAATTGAAAGTAGGAAGAGAAATAACAGAATAAAAAAAGAGAGAAATAGAAGAAGTAATGATTACTCAAGATGACTTACAATCGTCCTTGTCATTCTAAGACATTTCATTTGTATACCTGTGTCTTTAATTCAATTTATTTTATTTTCACTTCCTCTGCTAATTGGCTATACTTCCATTAGTCCTGTGTTTGACATGAAATCCATTGACCTGACTGTCATACATGCCTGATAGGAATTATCGGCTCCATGAAAGGCACACCTGTGAAAACCATGTGCTGCCTTCCTGCCTGGCATCAGTCATCTCTAAAGTTGTTATAAAACCAAACGAGTACCAGCTGTGATTGGGAAAGGCCATTAGGTTTCAAAAAAGGAAACTTCCTTCAAGAACACAGACATTTTATGTCATGTTCCTCAACCTTGCTTTAACACTTTTCCCCAAAATAGTTTTGTGTGTTGAATAAAGAATATAAAACAGAATACAGATCGCAATCTATCTGATCTCAAAGGGAAGGTTTACATCTGGGGCAAGTGCATGGAAGATGAGACGTCTTCAGAATAAAAGAACATCACTCCCTCACTAGCTCCCTCACTGCCATCCAGTTTAAGCCGACTCATCGCAAGCCTGCAGGACAGGGCAGAACTGCCCTTTAGAGATTCGGATGGTGTAACTGTTCACAGACTCATAGAGCCCCATCTTTCTCCCGCCGAGGTGCTGGTGATTTTGAATTTCTGACCTTGCAGATAGCAAGCAAATTTACAACCAATATGATGCCATAGCTCCTAAAAGAAACATAAGATGGCTGAGCCCTGGTGGTATAGTGGTTGTGGGCGGGACTGCGGCCCACTGGGACGGAGGTTCAATTCCCGCTCACAGGAGCAAAGGCTGGGCCTCCTACTCCCACCACCAGGGCAGTGATGCCTGAAAGAAAAAAAAAAAAAGAAAGAAAGAAACATAAGAAGAAAATAGTGACAAAAGATGCTCATAAACTGCATGACTCTTTCTGCTTATATGGTGTTATATTAATTGTTTTCAGAGAAACTATATTCAAAGGAAGCGTGCTGGAAAAAGGCAGGTTCTGCAGTGATGGTGTTTGCACAGTATTTCTCCCAACATGTTGTAAGGAAAGACCTGAGAGAAGAAATTTAGCCTTGCTTCCCCAAATCACATCTTACTCCAGGGCTCTTGAGAATGACATCTTAGACACGTTCTTTTGATTAGCAAAAATATATTAATGATGTTGTTAGAGAGGGAGGTACTTTGCCAGGGATGACAGAGTTTGTCTTATTTCACAAATTCTAGTGTTTCTTTGTTGTTGTTGTTGTTGTTGTTGTTGTTTATTTTTTAAAGGGTTGAAATTTATTTCTAGTCACTTAATCACTGAAGGAAGTACACCATTGATTGTGATCCCTGAGTATGGGAAGTCTATATTTTATATTTTCTTGGTGGTAGAAAAATATTGGATGTGTAACTTCTAAGTTTATAGCCAGGTAAATTTATTATTTTAATAAATACTTGAAAAATAACATTTTGCATGAAATAGAAATGAGTAATGTTACTCATAGACCCAGATTACTAGATAGAATGAAAAAATATGATGTAGTTTAATAAGTGCTCAGAGAACACTAGAATGTAGTGGGGCATATGAAGATCTTAACTAATAAAGGTGACATATAAGTAAATCAGAAATGTTTCTTTATGGAATCAACATTAGGAGAAAACCATTAAGAATAAATAGCAGATAATGAAGAAGGCGGGAGCCCGTAGGACACATTTCAGGCAAAGGAAATAGCACAAGGAGGATCTTGGAGGAAGGGAAATACAAAATGACTGAACTGTAAAAATATCTAGGCAAAGAAATGAGAAATTAATTGTAATAGAGTTTGAGGAGGGGCTCATAAAATGTAAATAAAGATGTTGCTTTCTTAAAAGTACCCACATCTGTGTAGAAAGCACTCATGTGACAACATACATGAGGGGAATGGAAGACAGATGCTCAGAAGAAACAAGGCTGGTTAGGTGCCTTTTGACTAATGAATATAGACTTGATCTAGAATACACTTCCAAACATAGCAGTGTAGCCCACATCCCACTGCTGAGTCGATTTTGACAAATATACCTCTATGGGATAGAATAGAACTGCTTCCAACCTGTATGTTTTGAAAAATCAGAGCTCTCCAGTTTTCACCCATGCAGCCACTCATCCACTGACATTGTAGCTAACAGTTCAAATCTTAGCCTGTTGTACCAGCTGGGACAATAATGCATTTGTTTACAATCTCATAACAAATTATATAAGGTATTATATTGTTATTAGGTGACATCAAGACAGTTCTGACTTATGGTGACCCAATGTACAACAGAATGAAAACCTGTCAGATCTTGCACCACTTTCACAGTGGTTACTCTACTTGAGCACGCTGTTGTAGCCACTGTGTCAACTTCTTGAAGATTTTCTTTCTCACTCACCCTCTACAACACCAAGTCCTATTCCAGCAACTGTCTTGTTTGGTATCCAGAGTGAGGAATACCTCACATTTTGCATTATGAAAGAACTCACACTGAGGCCTGTTTTGTAATTCAAATGGGTTTTTAGGAAGAGCAGGCCAAGTTTCAGGTTTTACAGTCTCAAAAAGGTTTGAAATTGGGCATGCGAAATCTCATGGAAAAGAACACCCAGGCATGCAGAACTAAGGGGGTATCTCAGGGACCTAGGGGTTGTGGGAACAAGGGGCGGGAGGTCAAGAAGGGCAATGAGTAAGGGGGCCAGCACACAGGGGCAAGATAATGGGACAAAAGAATAAGGGGCCAAGAAAGAGGCAAGAAAGTGTGCCAGAGCATGCTTCTTGTCTTAGTCGAGCCCACCCTCCCACTAGGGAAAGGTGTAGTTGAAGGAATTGGTTGACTCCATTGGCTGTGTTGCGTCAACCTGGGTGAAGTCATGAGCCTGGGCCTACTTTGGCCTTCTCATGTATACATCTCCGCTGGCTTGGGGACTTGAGTATGAGCCTGCCCAGTTTGCAATATTCTTAGACATCTAAAGGTTGCCTGACTTCCTTCCAACCTCCTTTCCAGGTGCCTCTGCACACAGGCATGGGCGGGACAACCTTCTGCCCCTAAATATAGTTACTAACATTTCTCCATGGAAGGAATATGAACCCTCATCTTTAAGATTATTGGGAGTCTGCTTTCTACTTACTCCAGTGGACATGATATGGGGCTTTTGGGGTTGGCACTCATCCTAGTTTGCTGAGAGGGAATGTCCACTTAGAGGCCCACGATGGATGAGACTGGAGTGATCCAGGAGCTGGTGATACTTGGGTTGTCAGCCTTGGCTTAGATTTGTTTCTGGAAGAACCAAACAGGCAAACAGTTTATGTAATGCTGAGGTAAAGTCATGAGATAGAAGTGTGGGATAGTGTCGGTGGAAGATTTGAAGAATAAATTTGAGGTGTCAATTTATTTCAAACACAGGAATTTCATGAAAGCATTTACTAGCCTAAAGACTGTTGTGGGTCTGAGGCGGGATTTCCTTTAAGCACTTACCTGCCTTGGTGAAACACCATCTTAAAATCATCAGTTCCACAGAAGTACTTGTCTATGTGCCCTGCCTCTGAGGGGTCCAGTTGTGATGGCTTCTACAGTTTGCCCATGAATGGTGGCTCCAAATCCTGGAACTTTAATGGCAGTGGGAGTAGAGAGAATTCGGGGGAAAGGACTCTTCCAGCCTGGCTGCACTTGTGAATTGGAAGAATCATCCTTCCAGGTTTTTATAAGAGTTACATCTCTTGGCTGGTACACTGGTGGAAGCTCTTTTTCTCCTTGAGTCTAGATGAGCCCATATGAATGGAATGTCTTCTCATTGGCATGTGCGTGTGGATATTGCTGTATTAGAGTTACCTCAGAGTCTATAACTGGTGTTGCTACAAGGAAAGGTTGTCCATAAAAAAATGGGGGCTTAAATACATGGGTTGCTGTGGAGCAATTTCTGAGACATAATTTCTGAGAGTTACTGGCAGTGTATCTTTACAGTGTATCTGGCTTTCTTGTGTGAGTTTCCTGAGGGTTAGCTTTCAGAGTTGATTAATTCTCTCTACAGCCTGATGGTGCAGTGGAGATGGCAGGTTGTTCCTCGGTGTTGAGAGACTGCCTACCTGGTTTGAGAGATGAAAGCAGACCTGTTATCAATGTGCAATGATTTGGGAAACCAAATTGAGGAATTGCTTCCTGAAGTAACCTTTTAGACTCTTTGTAAGCCTCTTCAGTTCATATGGGATATGAGTCAATCCACCCTGTATAGGTGTCTATGAATACTAGAAGCTACGTTAATCCTTGAATGACTAGAACCTGGGTATAATTGAACTGCCAGTCTTCCCCAAGGTAGGATTCTTTGCACAGGATTAGCTGAGCAGGGTAACACCTCAACCCCCTTGGGGACTGCTGATCTGTCAGGTGGCACAGTGAGAAGTTACTTAAATGATGCTTGAGGTTAAGTTGGCTTCACAGAACTGGTGAGGGAGCAGGATTAAGAATGGTTTATAGCAATATGGGTGGTATAATGGAAAACTTTCACAATTTTGCTCTGTAACCTTTGTGGCAATCAGAGTTTGTTGTTTTTCTTCCACCATCCATCAGGTTGAAAGCAGATTTCCTGAGTTTTAGCCTGTTCCACCCATTCTGGAGACTAATCTGAAAGAGGAAGCTGGTTTTAGGGAAGGAAGGCATCATGGAGGCAAGGGAATTTTTTCCCTGGGTTGCCTGTCTCTCTGCCCTGTCAGCTGCTCAGTTGCCCACAGGGACTTCTGTATCATCCTTTGCGTACCCTCAGCAGTGCATGACTGATGTTGACTTCAGGAAGATGACAGGCAAGTGGGAGCAAAATCTTGCGGATCTAATGGTGTGAGAGGCAGGGTCTCCACATGGTTCCTTCAGCTCCAAGGTTCTGACTGCCATTAACCTGTTTCTATGTGACTTGTCAACAAGAATGTTTCTCTGTCTGTGAAAATGTGTCCTGCCTCCAGTGATCCATTTATCTCCTTAGCACCTTCAAATGAGGCCATCAATCCACAATGTGATTGACATGCTAAACTCCACCCCTTCGCTCTTAATCCTATTAAATTGACAAGAGATCATGTAGCTATCACAAGATGAGTCAATGTCTATAATAGTGTGAGTCCTCAGGGCTTCTCTCAGTCACTCTAAGAAACTTACAAGACTTTCATTAGGCTTTTGGTAAATAGCTGCCACTTTCAGGTAGTTCGTGGCTTTTTTTTCCCACCCTGATATTATTCCATTTTTGATCCACACCAGAAAATGTTCCCATGCTCACCTGTCATTGTGATCATTATAATCCCAAGTGATGTCAGTTGGAGAAACAGCTGTTTCTCTTATTGGATACTTAAAATTCATCATGTTTTCTGCAAACTTCCTAGACTCCTTCAGCATTTGCTCTTTCACAAGGTCTGTCATAGTCTGTCTCAGAATGATCATGTCATCCTTCCAAGCTAAGTCATAGGCTAGGGTGTGTTGTTGAAAGGTTTCTATGTACTGTTCTGGACTGTGTGAATAACTGCCTGGGTGAGCTAGCTTGGGTAAGCTAAAGAAATAAATTCATAGACACACCTGTATATGAGAAAAAAGGTCTATATACAAGAGCAATTGAATTCAGAAAACATCCCAGCCCAGTCCAGATCACATCTATAAGTCTGATATTATCCCATCTATCCTATATAAATCTATAAAGTCCTCTTCAAGCTCACAAAACACATGCAATGATACTGAATGCAGGGAGATCACACGCCAGTAGATTGGAAGTCTTCATATTCAGTGACATTGTAAGCATCTAAATGCTGTCACAGACGTCTATGTGACTTCTCTGGCTTCAGAGATCTGGTTGCATCGGGGTAGGTCCATGTGACTTCCTCAGGTGCTAGTGTGTAGTGCCTTGTGTCTTGTCAGTAGAGTGCATCCAAGGAGGAAATCCAGAAATTCCCAGAATTCTCAGGAGGGCATGCCCACACAGAGGCCTCATTGGCTATAATCTGATTGATAGACTAGACTCCCCCATTACTCTTAATCCCCTCCAAGTCCCAAATGGAATAGATTATGTAATTACCACACAAGGTCATACTTAATCTTATTGAGTTCAATTATGACGAAAAGCTTGTGAATTGCCTGAGGACTAATCTCCCCAACTGCCTCTATTAAGAGTAGAACTTTGTAGGGGCCGCTTTTCCACTCAGTTTCTGCAGGCTTGGGGACCAAGCATTGTGTGACTGGGCATTCTGTACAGGGGCCTCAGCTCCAGGGCCCCCTAGAGGGTCCTTGATATACTTAGAACAAAGGTCTTACTGTTTCAAGAAGAAAAAATGCTTTAAGGTAAGGGAACATACTCAGTTCCCCCAGCCTTTACAGAGATGTTCTAGCTGAATCAGGGTCAGAAGGGAAAGCGTGCCATTCTTTGGCAAGCATTCCCCATCACCTAGAACACACTGAGGCCAGATGGTGTTGCAGAAAGGTATTAGCTTCTGTTTCTCTAGTGTCTGTGGGTCAAATGTATGCCAATTAGAGAGGATACAGGGTAACATTTTCTCCCGTGGAGAAAGATACTTCATTGACCATCTAGAACACAAAACCACAGGAAGATTAGAGACCCCTGTGGCCTGGGGTCATAATCTGAAGTCCTAGCCTGTGCCACATACACGGCAGCATGAAACTTGAGCCCAAACAGATGTATGTGTTCTAGGGAGGTGGTGAGGGGACTCAGTCTCTGATAGCAAAATGGGTCCCGGCCATTTTCTAGACAACATGCTGGGGATTGTTGGGTCCCCTGGCTCAGGTGACCTTACAGGGCTGAGGGAACATCTGTAGGTCTGGTATGGAACAACCAAAGGACAGTGTGGTAGTAACCAGATTATGTAATTAGATAGTTACATACTCTAGTTTCAATTCCTGACTTCAGAGGGTTAAGTGGGAAGGGGTGGAGTCTAGTCTGTCTATCAACCATGATCAATGAGACCTCTGTGTGAATATGGCCTTCTGAGAATTATGGGAGCTCCTGCATTTTCCGCCTTGGAGAAGGGAGACACTTCTCTCTTGGCTTACTCCTTTGGAGACTCGCTACTGACAATGTTCACTCCCTGGGAGATTAGAGACGGGTTACAGGACACAAAGCATTCCTTCAGGGAAGGACACTTGAATGCCCATCTAGAAAACAAACAACAGAGAAGTTAGGAGAACCTGGTGGTCCAGGGTCACAACTAAAGTCCCAGTGCATGCCACTCCAAGATTGCCAAACAGGAGCCCCTATTAAAGGAGTGGGTCACTGCGGGATCTGTTTCTGCTGGTGAACTGGGCTATGACATTTTCTAGACAGCAAGCAAGATGTAGACCACTGGTGTGGGTAAGCAACCATACAGGGCTACTGAAGGGAATTCCTGGCATGAGTCAATCACATAAAACTCTGAAGGTGGGACCACTGCTTAGAGTGGCCTTACAGTTGCCTTCAAAGTTGACCATGGCATAGGAGTGGACTTTCAGCTACCTATGAAAGGGACAAGGCCTGTCATTTGACTCAGTGTACATCAAACCATTCTAGAGAAATTGGGATCATTGACTGGACACTTACTGTCACTGGGGAACTGGATCATAAAAGAATTGGAGACCAGAAGCCAGAGGGTAGGGAGGCAGTTATGCTTAAAAAGCCTTTCAGAACAGCTGGGGTAGCAGTTACTACAGGGAACTTGCTTCCAAATGCCTTTTTCCAAAGCTTGGCAGAATGGAAATCCAACCAGTATGAGAACCAAAATAACAAACAAGCAGAAAGTGAAAATCAAGCATTAAAACAGGAGTAGGGCATTGGTGGGAAAACTAAGGTCAAACAGTGGGAACTGGACAGGGCCAACACCTGTGGACCTGGGTGGGGCTAGCCACTAACTTCCCACCCCCCCCCCAACTTGGTTGGGACACTGGACACCATCTTGGTGAGGATAGTTGAACATAACATGCTCAGGTGCCCTGCAACAGAATGGCAGACAGTGGGAGGCACCATCTTGGTGAGGTCTGTGCAGTCAAGCATTCATCTACTCTGCAAGAGAAAGCAGGGGGAACCAGCATCCTGCAGACACTAACAGATTTATATGAGTTACAGTTTGTTGACAGGAACACAGAGTGGTACACTGGAAAGCAAAACAACTCTTGGGCCCGGAGTTCCCCAAAATTATAGGCTGCAGTCTTCTGACCCCCATCGCAGGAAGGGAGACTGAGGGAAACCTGGAGGCAAGGATTACACTGGAGAGGGAAACACAGGAAGGCAGACATATGGTGGAGCAGAGAGGCGGACACACAGGAGGGGGAGGAATAGTGGCTCCAGCAATCATATGTTAGGCATGATCATAGGGTGAAGTAGTTATCACAGCCCCAGGTGAAGTTCTCTCACTTGTAGCCACTTCAAAGGGCAGAATTGAATGGTTCCTGAGATGCCTGCAGCCATGTCTAGAATAGAAGGTCCCATCTTTCTACTACAGAGGCTGGCTTTTTTCAAACTGCACACCTTGCTGTTTAAGTCAGACACTTAGAAACTTTGACCTGATCTCCAGAGCTCCTTAGTCTCACAGAGGTGGTGAGGTGAAGTCCAAATCAAAAAATGCCCCCAAAGGAACTGAGGCAGGGATGTGTATTCACTTCAGGAACACGTGTTCTGAGGTGGGCTTACCTTTGAGGATTGGGTCCAAAGGATTTTTCAGAGTCACTGGCACCACAATGTTAAGTTTCTCAAGTTGATAATCTCTCAGCTCTTGGATTCACACAGTAAAAGAATTCATGCCGAAACCTCTTTTGGAATCCAAGTGGGTTTTCATGAAGGGCAGGACAAGTTTCAGAATTTGCAGTCTCAAAAGGGTTCACAACTGGGCACCGACAACCTGGTGGAAAAGAGCATTCATGAATGTGTAACTGGGGGGTGGGGAGAGGGAATCCCAGGGCCCAAGGGTGGAGAGAGCAAGAGGTCAGAGGGCACAGAGGCCAGAGAGCAAGGGGGGCAGCATGCACAGCGACAAGAGCATGGGAGCAAGTGAATGAAGGGGCCAAGAAAGGGGCAAGAGACTGTGCCAGAAAGTACTCCCTGCCTTTACTCTAGTGCAGGGGTCATCAAACTTTTTAAACACGGGCCAGGTCAGAGTCCCTCAGATCATTGGAGGGCCAGACTTGTTAAAAATAATAATAATAAAAAACTATGAACAAAATCACTGCGGGTCCAGTATGAGTCAACTGCTAAGCAGGACAGCAGTAGTGGCAAAAACACCTGGGGGCCAGATAAATGTCCTTGGTGGGCCACATGTGACCCGTGGACCATAGTTGGGGGAACCCTGTGTCAAGCCCACCCCTTGACTGGGGTAAGGTGTAGTTAAAGGTATTGGTTGACTCCATTGACTGGGTTGAGCCCACCTGGGTGAAGTCATGAGATTGGGCCTAGCTTAGCCTGCCCACCTGTGCCTCACACCTGGCTTGGGGGCTTGAGCATGTGCAGTTCAGACTTTTCGCAGGTGTCTAATGTTTGTCTGTTTTCTTTCCAACCTCTTTTATGGGGTCCTTTGCATGCAGGGAAGGGACAATACCTGTCTCTAAATCTAGCTACCTAATTGTCTCTCCAAGACATTTTATATAAGACATTTTACAAGTAGGTAAAAAAAAATAGTGTGCTTCATTATGAAAAAACTCTGATGAGACTGCTTCACAAACAACCTCTAGAATCACTATGAGGAAAATCTTTGAGCTTTTGCATTTATAGATTTAAGGATGGGGACTTAACAAGACAATGTTGAATAGGCTTTTTCTGAAGGCACAAATAAATATTTATGGATCTAGTGCCTTCTTGTGTTTCTGATCCTTATGAAGCCTTCTTTATTTCTCATAGTATGACACAGTCTATTGGTGCTGCCACTGATATTGTTAATGCTGCTTTTTGTCCCTCACTCTAATCTTGAAGTATCACTTTCAAAAGCCATACATACTCAAGTGTAAGCCAAGTTTTTTCAGCACGTTTTTTTTCTGTTGTAAAATTAGATGCCCTGGATTATACTTGAGAATATACAGTAGTTATGAAATCATTTTTTGATGAATGAGATTGACTTTTATTCCTTTATGACTGGATTTTCATTCTCATGGTAGAGTTAGCAAAGTAAAAAGACAGAACCCTAAGAAGGATCCAGTAAATCAGAAGATAGATTTCTCAGTGAGTGGCAGGAGTTTCACTTATCGTAGATATGGTTATAATTAAAGATAAGATGAACAACAAATAAGAAAAAATGCATTGGCATTCATTCAGAATCAAAGAATGCTATATTTACACAAACACAGTACACTAACACGAATATAGAGCAATCACAGATAAGCAGAGATTACAGGGAGTTAAAAAATGTGACTACTAAGTTTTTAATGTAATGGAGTTGATCAGTTGAAGAGTGTGCCGAAAAGAATAAGAAAAACAGAATATTGTGGTAAATTCAGAGTAAAAGAATAAACAAAAAAGATGATAGAGATATCCTGGAGACCTGACCTACATAGGATAGAAATTTGAGGAAGAGGAAAGAGAACAAGTATATATAAAAAATATCACACTCAAAGAAAAAGTATTCCAAACCAGACATAGAAAGCTAGATGTTTTAATCTTACAAAATTTGCCAAATATAATTGACAAATTTAGCAAACTGCTTATGTAATGTATGTGTGACATAAAGTTGTATTTGTATGTGAAATAAGAGTATAATATCAAAGCTATTAAATTATGCTAACATAGTAAAATTTTCAAGAAAATAAGGATAGCCGTCATCTGAATGATAAGACCCCATTCCTATTTCTGGTAGCACATTGCTTATTAGACATTTTTTCAACTCTTTGTTAGAAGTTTTCTTAAAAAGTTCTTAAACTATTAGAATTCAACGTTGCTATTGGAGTTCTAAAAAATGCTGAAAGGACAAATAAATAATTCTCTAAGTTCAAAGACAATTTATTTTTATATTTTTGTTGATATAAAGCTTTCATAAAGTTTCAACAGGCTGAAAGGAGAAGTGAGAAATATTCTGAAGTAGTATCAATGTCCTGGCCGAGTGTAAAGAAAGTAATGGAAAGGATTAACACCTTTCTATGCGACTGTATGGGGATTTATGAACTATTACTTCCAAGTTACTTTATTCACACACATCAGGCATCACATTTGTGATTAACATCGAAATTTACTTTGCTACATAATTTTAGAAAACTAATGATTTATGCATGAATAGAAAATAACAAGCTGGGCGGAGTCCCAGTGGTGTAGTGGTTGAATGCGAGAGTGTGGCCCACAGGTTTGCTGGTTCAAATCCAGCAGCTGCTCTCCAGGAGCAAGGCTGGGTAGCTCCCACAAAAACCAGAGCGCAGTGATGCGACCCCCAAAGAAAAAATTCAGACAATAACAAGGTGATATCAAGGGCTCAGGTGGAAAAGCGGATATTTGGAGTGTGATAACAGCAGCAGACATGTGAAGGTGCTTGACACAGTATATACACTTTTGTATTGTGAAAAAAGATGGATGAGCTCCCAATAAAATTATTTTTTATAAAAAAGGGAAATAACAAACTTTAAATGGAAAAGGAGTATTCTATATGCAATTAAAATTCAACCTAGAATTTTTTTTTTTACTTATTATCTGTTGGGAACTATAATAACTTTTATGAAATAGTTAGGTAATGAACATATTAACCAGTATATAAGGACAATAATACAAAATGATTAATCGACATTGTATCTATTTGCAATACTTTAATGATGAGCTAGGATGGCCACGTCGTCATTGTTGTTATGTACCATCATGTTGGTTCCTACTCACGGTGACTTTATGTGCAGCAAAATGAAACACCCCTGGTTCCGTCCCTGTTAGATTTGTTATGCTTGAGCACTCTGTTGGAGCCGCTTTTCCAATCCATCTTCTTAGAGATCTTATTCTTTTTTTACTTTTCTGCCTGTCTAATTTACCAAAAAGGATATCCTTTGCTAGGGACTTGTGTCCCCTGATAACCTTCCCGAGTAGTCTGATTAAGATTGCCATTCTTGCTTCTAAGGAGTTTTGTGCTGGTTGTGCACCTGCTAGGACAGATTTCTTGGTTCTTTCGGCCATCCAGGGTACGTTCAGTATTCTTTACCCACATCATAGCTTGCCTGAATTGAGCTTTCTCTTGTTAACCTTATTCAATGTCAACCTTTCACATGTATCTGTGGCAAGTAAGAATGCCCTCGTTTAGGTAAGGCCCATTTTAGTTACCAAAAATAACATTTGTATTTTCTAGCACATTAAAGCGGTCTTCTGCAGCAGATTTTCCCAAGGCAAGGCATCGTTAGGCCTCTTAATTTCGTTTTCTAAGAGCATCCACTGTGAATCCAAGCAGGATGATATCCTTGGCAGCTTCAATCTTTTCCCCACTTATCATGTTACTCTTTAGTTCAATTATGCTTTGGGTTTTCTTTGCAATCAGTTATAACCACACTGGAGTGTGCAACCCTTGACCTCCATCAGCTCCTCACTTTCAACTCCTCCTCACTTTTGGCAAGCATACCATCATGATCATGCATAGTATGTCCATGTCACTTTCTCCAAATGTATAACTTACCGGTTATTATTTTGCTCTTACCCACTAATTTTAATGTGATGATATAAACTACATGCACTCATATATGCACACACTCTCTCTATATATATATAATGATACATGCATATATACATGTAACATTATAGAAAGGTTTAAAAGCAAGTATAATTATAAAATATAATATAGAGAGATAATGGAAAAAGACTAACAGCATAAATACAGATTTCTTATAAACCAAGAACTCATTTCTAATTTAATATTAAATACTTGCTCTGGTTCACTGTTGTGGTGTGCCCTTGAACACATGTGGTCTCATGAAACCATTAAAAAGAGGAAATAACAAAGCCAAATAAGTAAATAAATGTATTCATTACTTTCATATATTAGTTAGTTTCTGGAAGATATGAAATAAATGCTTTCAATCATACCATGTTTTTCGGACCATAAGACACACCCAGTTTTTGGAGCAGGAAAACAATATTCTGAGCCAAATAGTACCAGTGTACTAAATATTTACTAAATTAAAATAAATATTTATTAAAATATTTATTAAATTAAAACAAAATACGGTGATATTTAACAGTGTAAACTCAACAGTGTTGCTAAGAATCATCATCACTTTGATTAACAAATGAGGGGAGGCATGTGCTGTGCCCATCTTGTGACCTGACTGACACTGAGACTCCAAGAGGTGGGACTTCCCGAAACACACAGCCATCCACAGCATGCAAACAGCAGTGGACAGTAAGAGGGTGCGTGGGATCATGAACAAATGTTCTGGGGTACCACACCTTCAGACCATAAGACGCACCCTCTTTTCCCTTCCACACACACACACATTTGGGGAAAAAAGTGCACTTTATGGTCGAACAAACACGATATAAAGCAAATGCTTTCTGATCAAAGGACATTTTAGGCATGCCCCAAACCCTACAGTAAGAGCACAGCAGCCACATGTGACCTCATCTGGCTACACAAAGGAGAATGGGAGTCCATCCTCACAAAATAAAGGCCATTCAACACAAGGCAGAGGACAGCTATGCCTCCACTCCCCTTCTTTCTTTACCTATATGGACACCTTCAATGGTACTTTACTTTTCTGGTGGTTCAATAATTCATTGCAATGACCACATGAAACTCATAGACAAAGCTCACAATTACAGTGATTTATTAAGGGCATTTACAGGCTACCATAAGTCACGATCAGCAACGAGTAAGGACATAGTTATTAGTCCACATTAGAGCCTTTTCTCAACCAGCAGTCAAGTCTGTCTCTGATCCTCGGTTTCTGAGCCATGTGGTTCTTTGGCTTCCTCTTCTGTGGTCAAGGTAACCTACCTGTTGCTCTAGACCCTCTTCTGCATTAAGGTTTCTTTGTCTTGGCTTCTGGCCCCTGCTTGGCTCCTTTGATCCACTCCATGGCCTCTCTCCTGTAGCCTCTTATCCCTGTGGTCTCCATCTCTGTCACTTCAAACAGAGATCTTGGACATGCTCCCATGGTTATCTTGGGGTTTCTCTCTCTCTGCTTTCTAGATACCTAGTTGTGTGTGTCATGAGTGGTGCGATCAATAATAGCTTAATGCTCTTTGACATTTTCAAATGCTCAGTTTATTCACTTCAAACACATCAAACAATCTAAGAACCTTAATTTAAACTCAAACTATGATATTATTTTAAACTAATTTCAGTATAGGTGCAACAGACATTATTATTTTTTCATCATCATCCCAATAAGCATTGCTTTCATCAGTGTAGGGTAGAGTAGGAGAGAGCAGAAGTCAATGTCTCCTTAGTTCCTAGCTCTCCGAAAAGTCAATGTCTCTAATTATGTTTACATTGGCAGTTCAACTCATTCCTTGATGTCATTCTGGTCTTATTGGGGTTCTCCAGAATTTCTCGGGTGGCTTCTTCAGATCATATGTTGTTAAGACAGTGTCTTAACTTTTTAGCTGGGCCTAAATGTCATACTTTATTTCTTCTCCAAAGTGGAGTTTCTTGTGTTTGCTTCATATAAGGTAGTTCAATGCCTTGCAAGGTAGTTCAATATCTTGCATGGAAGTTCTATAATGAACTTATTGGTATGTACAGTCATAGCTTTGATGGAAATGTCATTTTTGTATTTCAAAAGATGGTATATCCAAAGAAAGAAGGAAGGTGACTTGGTTCACACACTCTAGTAAGGATGAAGTGTTCAAGTATTCTAATAAGGTATTCAAGAAATGCCTTAATTAACAAAGCAGATATCTTCCCCCAATATAAGAATATAATCACAGGCATAGAAGCTTGAATTTACAAGACATCAGAAAATGATGGATTGAAGGGCTGTACTGAATCTGAACTCGCTACCATACTGACAAATAAAGGAATTACAAGTTGATCAAATAGGAAACTATTCCAAATATAAGAACGGGGGGCTAAGCCCTGGTGGCGTAAGGGGTTGAATGCAGGACTTAAGGCCGCGGACTTGGCTAAAATCCAGCGGCGGCTCTCAGGAGCAGGGTTGGGTAGCTCCCACGACCACCAGAGGGCAGTGATGCCCCTCCCCCCCCCAAAAAAAAATCATAAGAATGGAAAATCTAGGGATTGGGTGTAAATTAATTCTCTATATGCTTTGCTGGAAATCTTTGGTTTTTATAGATCAAACTTGCTCAATAAATGACGACCAGTACACTGAAAAAAGATTTAAACATAGAAGAATTTTATATTTTTTTAGTTTAAAAGGTAAAGGCATAAAACCTTCCAGAAAGAAAAATAAGATATAAAGCAATTTAAAACAAGCACTAGTTTCCATAGGACTAAATGCAAAGATTTCTGAAATGATTACTAAGAATTGTGATGGAGGATGATTTAAACTGAGAAATTATTTTAGTCAAATAATTTAATTTATTATGTATAATATGCACAGTATAGGTATAATTAAAGTAATTTTTCTTCAAGAATTATTACTTTAGCTTCTTTCAGAGATTAATAATATAGAAAAACTTCTGAAAATCAAATGAAGGAGAACTTCAAATACAGAACAATATGATGTATGTAAAGAATTTCTTAAATAATATTGTAGACAAATTAGGCCAATAACTTTTGTAAATTTTGACAAAATATATCAATGTCAAGGATCTTCAAAATGTAATAAAATTAATCCAAGAAAAGGATAAAACTTTAATAGAATAATATCCATAAAGGAAATGGAAAGTTTGATTAGAGACCTATCCATTCAAAAGTGTTAGATTTTATAACATATTTAAACTAGATTATAAAAACCATGCCTGATTCTTTAATTCTAAGGATCAAGTGATTTCAATAAATATTATTGATCTAAAATTATTTTTAGATAATGAAGTACACATTAAATAAACCCAGGTATCACCCATTGGCTTAAGAACTGTAGAGATATGAATTAAAATTGTAAGGGGAAAATTATAATTCTTTGACATTTATTACAACCATTTAAGGCACAGAAAAATAAGGAAATTCTTTGTGTTCTCATTGAATACTCAAAACAAGAGTAAATTAAGACCCACATATTCAAAAACACACACATCTAAGGAACTAATTGTGCTTCCAAATATATTTATAGAAATATTTGATAAAATACTGGAGCTAGGCAAAGGCAAATGTAATAAGACTAGATAAAGTTCTTATTATGAAAAAACTCATGGAGCATAGATAAAGCCTTAGCTAAACACAGTATCAGGAGTACACAAAATTTGATTTGCTAAATTTTAGCATGATACCAAGCTAATGAACTTAATAGGAAGGACTTCTGTAGCCTGCTATTCAGAATTCCCAGAATTTGACCCAATGATCCAATATCAAGGATCATCAGTAGTAATAGCAACTATTATTAGTTATATATTGAAACAAGAACATCAAAAGGGAAAGTTCTGGGTTCTGTAGCTAACAGAATTCTCTTACTGCCTTGGAGCAACTTTACTACAAATTCATGATTACTGGAGTGCCAGAATACTAGATAATCATCACTTGCTTACCATACTCATCCAAGTCTATCATACCTCTCCATTCTATGTCCATTTTCATTATTGCCTCTCTATGTGTGTCTTTCCCACTGGCAACTATGAAAACTCTTTCTCCTCAGTGAGAAATGAAAGTAAGCAGAAGATGGAATCTATTGGAAAGAAGTTGTCTATTATGCTACATCTGTTTGGCAATTGAACATATTAATGTGAAGCTAACTGTGAAATTATACTATTCTATCATATTGCATTAGATTATTACCCTACACTACATTACATTATATCTGATATATTTATGTATAATTTCTTGATAGAAATCAAACTTTTTGGTTGCATGGTGATGTGTTCTTAGGGTAGAAAGAAAATTAATGATACTAAAATATATTCTGTTCTTGCTAAATGTTTTCAGTTTTAAAAACAATAGTGTACTTTTTAGATTAAATTTAACAATGCTAAAATATGTATATATATATATAAAACAATACTGAAAAGTGAAATAATGAAGAATAAAATCTTTCCTTTCAAAAGTAACTAATAATGTTCATATTAAGATTTTAGTTTTATCAAACTTATCATTTTTCCTTATTTATATACTACACAGGAGGCTATAATAGATATTTAGTAGGATCCATTTGACTTATTTTTGAGTTATAAAGAGTAACATCTTCTCCTGAGAAGTTTTTTCTCTTTTCTCCTGCTAACAGCCACTGGATATATCAAGTAGATAATTAAAATTAGTAATAATTAAAGATTAGGTATCAAAAAAAAAAGATTAGGTATCCTGTCAACAAAAATGGACAGGCATATGGATTATAAGAAGAAACATTAGAGGGATGAAGAATAGTGAAAAAGTGGAGATTGAAACTACATTCTAATAAAGAATAGTGAAAAAGTAGAGATTGAAACTGTACTCTAAATAAATTTATCTGAAATCAATTTTAGATATTATTTTATTCTGAACCCTAATGACCCATGTAACAAAGACTGTGTTAGACTGGGTTAACTAGAGAAACAAATCAGAGGCACTAATATGTGCATAAGAGAGAAATTTATATCAAGAAGTAATTATGCATCAATAAACATCTCAGTCCTGTCCAGATAAAATCCATAAATTCAATATTAACTCACAAGTACAATATTAGCCCACAAATTTCTATTCAGACTCATACACCACATGCAGTGATGCTGAATGCAGGAAGATTGCAGGCCGATGGATGGAGTCCTTTGAGTCCAATAGCAGTGGGTATTTCTCCAGGGCTCTTTCTGCCATCAACATGGCTCCATGTGATTTGTCAACCAGAAGGTGAAAGAAAACAAGAGAAGGAGAGAGAGAGAGAGAGACAGAGCGAGCGAGCTGTGAGGCCTCCAATGAACACTATATCTTCCTCTAGCCTCCAAAGGAGGTCTTCAAGCTGCAACCTGATTGATCATAATATTTTCATGTTTATAGGAGATTATGCAACTTTCACATGTACAATGCCATGCAGGCACCACTAACTGGTCAACTTAGATTTTTCAAGTTTTTAAAGTAAAAATTAGTTCTTTTAATAAGAACTTACAACTGAATTAAATAATCTTATCAGTATCTTACTCCATCCTCTCTTACCAAGACCCATCAGGAAAAAGTGTTTCAGTGAGAGTTAAAAAGACTATGGTTAAAGAAATTTATTGAAGACTTAACTGCTCACATAAATTTGATTAATAACCACAGCCAAATACTATATAACTCCACAAATATAATATCACATATCAACACATATAGTGTCACAGAACTTAATAATTATTATAGTATTCAATATTTTATGTGTTACAAAAGTGACAAAATGGGGCTGAGCCCCGGTGGCGTAGTGATTAATTGTGGGACTGTGGTCTATGGGCTTGGAGGTTCAAATCCAGCAGCAGCTTTCCAGGAGCAAGGCTAGGTAGCTCCTACAACCACCAGAGGGTAGTGATGCCTCCCCCCCACCAAAAAAAAATGACAAAACATACATCTCAAGAAAAAGATATCGGCTAAAAAATTCACTATTGGGCATAAAACACGCAACTAAATGAACTAAAAACATTGTTGAAAACTAGCAAGCACAGAGGCAAGAGTGACTCAAAAAGTCTCAAGTGCCTTGTAAGTTGGGCATCTAGTCATGATGTCAGCATAGCTTTCTGCTTCCATGAAGATTTAGAGCCTCAAAACCTACACAGGCAGTTCTGTATCCTACAGGGTATCCTACATGTATCAGAATTGATTCAGTGGAAGTAACTTTGGGTTTAAGAGAAGATAAAAAATGAGTACTTTTAGCAATAATGGTTACAACAAAAGCTAAATATTAATTTGTAGTATAGCCAATAAGGAAACATTGAGATAATATTTAATGCATGTACCTATATATGAAAGAATGTATGGTAAGATGAAATATATGTAGATATTAAGAATATTTTAATTATTAAATTTTTGGAAATTTTGAAAGAGTAAGGACAGAAACAAAATAATTAATATCATGCAATATAACATCTGTGAGAAGTTACAAAATATGGATTGTTTATAATATTAAATAAAATAATTATAATATAATAAGAAGCTAAGCTTTCTTAGAAATAACTCTAAGAACTGTGCACCACAGTGAGTTTCATGCTTCCCTGCCCATACTTATACCCTTGTCATTTACCTTTCATTCATCTCTCTTTCTTGCCTGCTGTTTTCTTTACCCAGAATATATGTCTATATCTCTTCAATTCTACTGTGCTCTATAGATACACTTTTTATTTCCACATATGGTTAAATTTATTTACCTTGTAAGGTACAGATATTACATATTTCTTTCAGGGAGATGTCTCTGATTTTATGTGTCTAGATTCAGCTTCTTTATTCTGTGCTCCTTATCACAAAAATAACAGAGATGCCAGAGACTTCCTCTAAATGTACAGGCTTTCAACAGTAATTTCATTACTTATGGGTGTCCTTAGAAAAATTACTTGAAGAAATTTGGATAAACCATATGAATATATTATGGACAGATTCTTGGCTGAACATTACTTATTATACAATCAGGGGGACAATGAGAAGTTCTATGCAATTTTCATAGTGTAGCTGCTTTATGTAGATATTGAATCATGTGCCTGTGGTGATAATGAAATATTTTGCTGACGCAAAATATATGCAGTCTTTATACATTATTCTGCTTCACACAAGGTCTGGTCACTAGTTACAGGGTCCCCAACATTCTATTTCACAGACACTCAGATTCTACCATCTTTTATTTTTCAAGTAAGTCAACATAAGCTATTTTCATTAGGGCCTGTCATTGGTGGCAAGGGAAATATCAAAAGTGGAAGTTTTAACAAACATAAGTTGATGTTCTCATATTTTAGAAAGGTAGGTGATTCATTCAAGGGGCTGATTCTAGGTCTTTTCTTTATACAATCAATATCTGATCTGTGGGCCCACTGTTCCTTGGAGATCACTGTGTATTTGTGTTAGTCTTAGCAGACTAGAGAAACAAATTTATGGACCCTCATAGGTGAGTATTAGAGTGCTTTATATCTAAAAGTAATTGTACATTAAGAAAACATATCAGCCTAGTCCAGATCAAGCCCATAAGTCTGATATTACCCCATATGCCAATATTATTCCATAAATTCTCTTTAGATTCATGAATCCATAAATTCTCTTTAGATTCATGAAGCCATGCATTGATGCTGACTGTAAGAAGATCACAGGCAAGTGTGTGGAAAATATTATGGATCCAGTGGTGGTAGAATATTCCTAACACTAGACTGGGTCTCTGTATGGCTCTTCCAGTTCCAAGAATCTAGTTGCATCAGCATAGCTCCATCAGGCTCATCATCAGTAATGTCTTGCAGAGAGAGAACACGTGCCCCTCATCCAGAGTTAATTATTTACTTAGCATCTCCAAATGAGGTCATCAAGCTGTGATCTGATTGACAGACTAACTACCCTTCAGACATAACAATCTCAAGTTGACAACAGATTATGTAACTACCACCGTCTTGATATAATCCCCCTCTCACGCTGTTTTGAGAAGGTTCGTGGTAGGATAGCCCTAGACCCAAAAGATAAACTCTTTTCTAGTCTCATCTTTCTTTCCCCCTACAGTTTTTTTTTTTTTTGTTTTGTTTCTTGGGTTTTTTTTTTTTTTGGGGGGGGGCGGGGGAAGCACTGCCCTCTGGTGGTGCGAGTAGGAGGCCCAGCCTACTCCTGAAGAGCTGCTGCTGGATTTGAACCTCCAACCCAGCGGGCCGCAGTCCCACGCACAACCACTATGCCACCGGGGCTCAGCCCCATTCCCCCTACATTTTTATTGACACCTAATCCACATAGAATACAATTCAATGGTTCAATTGTATCAAAAATAATTATACAATCATTACCACTCTTAATGTTAGAATATTCCTATATCACCACCATTTGGATGAGGTGCCTTTAAAATGAGTCATGTAATCATAATCAGTTCTGTTGCTCCCTACTTCCTACTGCCTGTATTGTTTACTCTAGTAACTGGATCACCCTCCTTACCTCCCACTCCCCCTCCACCCTCCATTCTCTATAAACCCCTGTAGCAGTTCTGATCTCTAGTCATCCATTACTTCTGTGATTCACAAACTGGGAATCCTAGTAGAAACACTTCAAAACAAAATCAAAATAAAGTGGGAGGGATGAAATATTAGTAATATAAAGATAAAAGTGCAAAAAGTGAGTAAGATAGAAAAGACAACCATCAATACTTAAAAAAAAAAACAGGAAATAAGTACTTTCCTTGGAACATGAAGGAGATACTTGTACCTAGAACAAATTTAGGTGGGGTCCATAGGGAAGTCAGTCCACCAAGATTGAAGCTTGATTCAGTGTAATCAAGATTACAATGATCTCTGTCTGTTAGTAGGCTGCTTTGAGACCCTTCCTTGATAGTGGCTAATTGAAATCTGCAAGCAGTTTAATCTAACTGGTTACTCCAAAGATGGATTGGGGGCTCTCACTGTCCCCTACAGCCTTCTACCAATTGGCTATTCATAATTTTAGGCCTGATATATTTCCTTCATTATATTTATTTTTTTATTACTTCCATCATTAGACCACACAGACTGATGTCCTTCCATGCGGAATAAGCTGGCTTTTTGCTTAGATGGCCTTTTGTTGATCGCAAGTCTTTAAGACCCTAGACACTATTCCAATTGATGGCTGGGCAATATCTGCTTTCTTCACCTCGCTTTGTTTTAGCATCCTTATCTTTAGTGATCATTTCATGGAAGTGAGTATTAAAGTATTGACCAGGATCATGCTATCAAAACTAAATGATCTTTCACTGGAATGTTGTAGTGCCGTAGAATCCACCTGCCTGTTGATGGAATAGGTATGACTCAGATTTACTTTGGTGGCTGTAATATGTCAATGAAAACACCATAAGACAAAGTATACCAATAATGGCAACAAGCCACCTGACAAACAAACAAACAAACAAACAAAAGCCAATAGAAACAAACAAAAAATGTGCAATATTGTTAATCAACCCCCAAGGGCATAAGGCAATTGTGACTGATAACATCATCAACTTTCCCTATGACACTGTCCTCCAGACACTCTTGGTATGAGGAATGTATATGAGTACATCTCTATGTCACAATCCAGGAGTTATTGTCCTACATACTTCACCTCCCATTAGATTGTCTTCCGTTTCCATATGTAGTTTAGTGTCAGAGGGATCTTCTTGCTTCCATTCTTTCAAGTGCAGAACCCTCCCCGAAATATTGAGACCTGTTATGTCTCTGTGATGTAGGCAGCAAAGTACTCAATATATGGTTATTCCAGTTTCCTTTCCTTGGACACTCGCCAATCCGGGCATTCCCCATGAGGTCCAATATTTGCCACGTCCATAGTCCCATGTCAGTCACTCTGAGATTCCTTCCCCTTCCAAGTATCTTTCTTGAGAGTAGCAGGGTTCCACTCTTTTGACTCCTTTCAACTCTTTTGTCCCATAAGAGAAAAGGTGTGACTCAAGAGAGAGAGTCACTCAAGGGTGGGCACCAATTAATTAAGAGTGTGCCTTGAGTCAGACTGTGAGTTTAGTAATGATCTGTTGTAAGACTATGGCTCAATACATAAGCCACACCAATTCTGACTTATTGACATTGAGAATGTTGCCTTAACAAAACATATAATCAATGAATATTGCATCAGCTAACAAGAACACGAACATACTCATAATAATGTCAGTGGATCGACAGTCATTGACTAACTACATCAATACCCTATCTAACGGATTAAGATACATATTTTTTCTGGGAAATTTGTGACTGGCAATCTGAGTGGATATTATTGGAAATGTTTGCTGAAAATCAACTCCAATTGCTTGTGTAATTAGCATCCATCCATGAAAGGACTGATTCTGTACAAGTGAATAATTCAGCTATTGCAATATGTCATTAGCCTGCATTGGCCCAATATCCCTCTATCAATAGTGCTCAAAAGAATTAGTACAGGGGCTAATCAATGATAGTACTAATGGAAGGCCTTTATATTCCAGGGAAACAATCAATAAGATTCTCTAACATAAAATAATAAGAAGGTCTCTAAAGGGGATCAAAGAATGATGAAAAAACAGATCCAGGAATGGGTTTGGCACTCAAACTAAATTCTATCTCCAAATTAAGAACAATTAATTCTTACATCATGGCCCTGCTTGATACCCACTCACTGACAAGGAACGTAGAAGGTATAGGTACTATAAAAATTTGATAAAAAATTCAATGGTGCCCATCTACCAAAAAATAGTGTTTGTGATATTAGATGTGTATTTCAAAAAATAGGAATATTTCAAATAATCTGAAGCCAAAAAAGGGAATAGTATCAAATTCTAACTTGTGAGATTCTGGTTTTCAGAGGGCTATGGATGAAAGTGGGAAGCCAAGATACATTTGTGAGGTCTACAAGGGAAATAAGCCTCCATTGATTTCCCTCTATCCATATTAGAGAGATGGGAAGAAATTGGTTCTAGAGAGATGACTATATGAGATCAAAATTATAAGCCTAGCAGGAATCATTAAAACTTTGCCTTATGATTCACCTCTCTAATGTATGCATGTCAGGCCTGATTTGGTTTTCAACATTTTATGTAGGTATTTTTGAATGTTTGTTTTGTTTTTCTTTTCATATTGGAGTTTATTTCAGATGCACATTTTCATTAGGAGTAATCCTCCTGAAATTTTTGTTATTTTTCTCGTTTTAAGTGTAGGAGACCTAGGATTGATGAGCCTACAGAAACAACAAGTCAAACAGGGAGGCTGTGGGTACAGTGCAGGGACAGGCCAAGGGGAGCTGCTGTCAAGGAGTTCAAGAAGGAAGAGAATGTTTTGAAAGTGATAGTGGTAGCAATTGGACCATACTACTCGTTAAGAATGAACTATGGAATAATATATCTGAATGAGCTCCCCCTAAATTGGTTTTGGGATAAAAGGGAGGAAATAATTGTTTTTATGTGAAACAAACAAGAAAAGAGTATTCTTTTACCTTCAACCTCCTCATTACCCCTGCCACTCAATTTTGGATTTCTTTTGCTGATAGTTGTCTTCATTATTTAACATGTATGTGTATTCTCCCCACATCCCATTTTTTTATAAATACCCAGAGAAAACAAGATATTCTCATTTAGATATGTCTTTTCTAAAAATTTTGCATTCTAAAATAGAACATAAATTTAAATTATACTTGATAAAATATTATATTACTTATAAAAGTTTACTCATAGGTAACTGAAAGATGAAATACATTCTGTGTTTTATTTACATTCTCAAAAATACTTAAACTCAACTGAATTTATATATCTGACTGAAAGTTCTCCCTAATACTGTGGTGTTAATTAAAAACTGATGTATATATGTATACATATTAAAACACATATATTTTACATAGAGGTTTCTATCTGCTACTTACATTGTTACATTGAATAAATGTTCAATCTTCCAATTTTTAATGTTAGATAGACCTTTAGTTTGTAAAAATTAAGATAATTTTAAATAAAAATTTTAAATTTTAAATAAAAAAATGTATTTCCACTTACTTGTAGTACATAATTTTTAAGCAACTTTTGATTTATATAAAATGATCATGAGTACAATTTATCATTTATATATATATTTTTCTGACTTGTACAATGCTTTAAATTCATTCGAATAGTGAATATTTGATATAAATTATTACTGTGGTAAAATACCCAAAGTATGCTATTGTCGTGTATATACCATATATAGATATACAATTTTAAAACTGCAAAGATTTAAAGTATAAATAAGATTTTTTCACAGTATTAATTTTTTAAATATGAAAAATAAACATTTTCTCTGGTATCTATTGAATACTTCAGAGAAGTATTTCGTGGGTCCAAAGGGATCATTGCTTCCTTTTCTGTGATACTTCACAACTGAGGACCATGAACAAGGCTGAGCATGATAGAAAGATAAATAATGCGTATTTTTATTTTAAAATTTGCATATAGAGTATCTCCCTTTATGCTTTTGCTGAATTAAAATCAGTACATATTATGTGAAATATCCCAAATCACTTGGTTTTAACAATTTTATTGTTTTCAGTAGGAAGCCAATGAGAAATCAGTGAGTCAGGAATTGACTGTTCCATTTAGGTGCGGGAGATATATCATCTTTACTTTGACTTAATTTCCTCAAAAGTAAATGGAGGTATAAAGGGCATGCATTCTGCCTTTTTCAGGATTGTTGGAAGAATCAGTCAGGTCAGTATTTGGAAATTAAAAAAAAATCTTTGAAACTTGCAAGATGCTGAGGAAATAACCAGTTGAATGAGTATTTTTTTTAATTATGGGTAGGTACCATAAGTCTGACTTATTTACACAGTTATGACTCACGTACAACAAGAAAAAATACTGCTGGACCTGTGTCTTCCTTATAATGTTTGCAAACAGTGAATATTCAATGTTTTATTGCTATTAGGTGCCATTGAGTCCTTTTTTATTCCTAGTCACAAAATGAATAATGACTGCCCTGTTTTGTGCTATCCTCATCGGTGTTATGTATCATCTGAGTCCATTTTTGTAACCACTGTTTCAATCCACAGTGGTGAGAATCTTCTTTTTTTTCACTAACCCTTTATTTTATGAAACGTGCTGTACTTTTCCCAAGGGCTTGTATCTGCTGATGATATGCTCAAATAAGGTAAAATGAAATCTTGCCTTCCTAATTTATAAAGAGCAATCTGGCTATACATATAAAACAATAGTTTGTTCTTTTGACAAGTCATGGCAATTTAATATTTTGTATGGACACCTTAATTCACAAGCAGAACTATTCTGTCTTCCTTATTGATTATCAGATTTCTTATGCATTGATGCCAAGATTATTGCTATCCCATGCAAGTAAAAATTTCCTGAAGATCATCTAATAAAAGTTTCAGCAGTACATTGGCAGGAAATTGTCAGGAATTCAGGGTAGAAGAGGAAGTAGAACAAGGTTCTTGACTGAAACCAGAGAATAAATACCAGAAAGATGTTTACTCATTTTCTATTGATTATGTGAAAACAATCAATTGTACGGATCATGTTACCAATAGATAATGTCATGATAATTGAGGAAGGGTTGAAATTGTCAAAGATTATGTCTTTCTTGAATCCATAATCAACACTCATGAAAGAAACAGTCAAGAGATCAAAAGACAGGTTGCATTAGATAAATCTATTGCACAAGTCCTTGTTAGGATGTTAAAAAGCAAGGATATTACTTTGAGGATTCCTTAATCCTTGGATCTCCTGATCCAAACCAGGATGTTTTTCATTGACTCATATACATGTGAATGCTTGACATTGAATAAGGAAGACTGAAGAATTGGCACATGTGTATTGTGAGGCTAAAAAAGAATATTGAAAACACATTGGATCACTAAAAGGACAAACGCATCTATGTTAGAAGTACAGTGAGAGTGATTCTTAGAGACAAGGATTGCAAGACTTCATCCTACATACTTTGGACATGTTGTCAGGGTAAACCAGTCCCTAGAGCAGGACATCACATTTGGTAAAGCAGAGAGACAGTGAAAAACATGAATGCCCTCAATGACAGATTGATCCAGTGGGTGCAACAAAGGGCTCAGGGATACAAACAATTGTGAGGATGGCATACAATTGTGCAGTGTTTTGTTTTATAGTATATACTTTATTTTAGATCAAAACCCACTTGATGGTACCTAAAAACTAAGAACATAATGCTGCTGGGAATACCATGGCTTGAATTAAATACACCTTAGTGACACCTTTGCTTCACTTGAAATCTATCTATCATCTATCTATCTATTATCTTCTCACTATCTATCATCTATATATTTCAGGAGATTCTGGCAAATAGAGGGAAAATATATCAGTGGATTTCCATTTTCTGATAATGTGATAATATGCTGGATGGACATATATCTTACTCTGAAGGAGATTGCTTAATATTACCTAAATTCAATATGATCCTTTACATACACTTTATCTCTGTGAATAAACTCTGACTTCTATGCAATTTACAAACTAAACTCTTGAAAGTAAAGAACTTTTACATTTTTCTTAACTTAGCTCAGAAAATTTTCAAATTTCACACCAAAATTAGATTTGGATTGATCGTCTGAGTCTTATTAAGCAATAGTCAAAGACCTAGACCTCTGCTTTAAAAATGAGGATAGAAAATGTAATCATTCTGTGCTGCTCATTTGGCATATCTGTAGAAAGCATCTCTGACTTATTTCATTACAACCTTCATTATGCTATTTACTATGCTGATCAACACTTTTTAACTTGGAGTTATAGAAAAGATCCCGTAGGTGCATAGACTATGCCAGAATAAATTCCTCAATAGCGTCTTTCTTATTATTCTAGTCAATGTTAAGATACAGAATTACCCAGGAAGACACAAAAGTAAAAACAGATGAGAGCTATTTATAGAAAATAGAGAGATGTGATAAGCAAATCTCTTTTATCCTCTGATTGAGTAAAATTATCATCAATTTAGTCAGGATTACTCCTTGTTGCCAAAGTGTTAATTTCTAAAAATACATCTAGATTTTATGTGATTTAAGAACATTTAGTAACTCCTGTCATCCTCCAATACTGCCATACTTTCTCTTGACTCCTCCAAACAAAAATTGAGAAGATTTCTTTCGCAATTTGAATTGTGGCTCAAAACTTGTTAAATTACTGTTTTTAAAAGACTTGAAAAGAAATTGGATTGGAATCTCTTAAATAAAATATCTATATTTTAAAATTAAATAGCAAGAATTTTCTTTATGTGTTTTCTTGGAATAGAGCACTAGCATCTATTAGGTGACTCAAGGGTGTGTACAATTACGCTGACAAATGTGTCTCTTTTTTAAAAGTTACACTTCATGCTGCTGTTTTGTTTTTAAAAATAGGTGACTAATATTTTTTGACAAGCCTGAAATTTTAGGAAATGTTCTCTCATTCATTGGAACAAAATGATTTAGCATGAAACTCAGGTCATGATTTTCATAAGTGACCCCAAAATTATCGAGTTTATTTTCCAATGTTATTTTTAGGTGAGGTAAATTGTCTAAGAAAAAACTAATATCGTTATTTTCTACATTTTACAGAAAGACTGAGATGTCTTTTGTATCACTAGCTCTTACTCTAAATGAGATTGATGTTTTAAAAAATAAATAATGCCTTTAAAATCTGTGTAATTATAATTTTGTCTGTATATTTCTTCTCATATGTTTATGGTTTCAATTCATTAGCCAGCTATTTTTGTAGTTATTTGCACTTTAATAAGTTCAAACTTCTGTTGACCCTCTGGACAGGGCAGAACTGCTCCAAAGGCCTTCTAATACCGTGACCGTTTGGGAGCAAATTACCAGGTCTGTCTTCTGAGGTAAAGCATAAATAAACCACATAACCAACTTCTCTGCCAATGGTCTAGCACTTCACCATTTTTGCTACCTACACAATCCTAACCAAACATTAGGGGAAACTATTCTTCCTGGTTGGGACTAGCTTAACCAGTCAGTCACATGAAAATGAAGCACTGACAGCATTAATGAAACTTCATCTGTCAACATTTAGTAACACAAGAATCATTATGTGACAGGGGCAAAACCAGAATGTGTTTTCTTCTGTTGTGTAAATGGTGCCTAATAACAAATCAATAATGGATAATAAATAGCTGTCTATCTTTTCTGAAAAAAATACACCCCGCCCCCCAAAAGAAAACCAAGCCCACTACCACTGAGTTGATTCTACCTCACAGAGACTACATAGGATCAAGCGGAACACACATTTTCTGAGGCTCTAGGTCTTCATAGGAACAGACACCCTCCACCTTCTCCCACAGAGCAATTGGTGGATTCCAGATACTGACCTTGCTATCAGCAGCCCAAAGAGTAATCAATCATACCCCAAAGACCGCAATTCATTAATTATTTATGATATGCTCTGCATACAAATAAAATGATAAATACTTCCATTTGTAATTTTTAACATACACAATTTCTGTAAGGTAGATATTTATACTACTATTAACATTTTAAAAGTAACCCCCATGTGGCGGTCATGTGTTTATGTTAATTTCATGATTGAGATGTAGAGGCGGAGTCTAGCCTGTTCATCTGGAGATAGCCAGTGAGCAGTCAATAAGGCCTCCATGTGGGCATGACTTTCTCCTGAGACTTCTGGGAAATCCCATAATATTTCCCTCATGGAGATGAGAAGCTATATGTCCAGTTGTTGGGAGTTAGGCTAAGAGACAACAAACTGTAGACAAGACAAGATGGCAGCATCCAAGGAGATGGAGGAGCCAGAGGAGAAGCCACATGGCCTTACTCTGATGGAACCAGACTTCTAAGCTGGAGAAGCCACGTGGAGACCCCTGCCAATGCTGAGTTGCATCTACCACCACTGGATGTTGTTGATGGACCCTGAGCCCTGGACGTGAGGAGCCATGAGGTTCCCCTGCCAGCACCAGGATTTTTCACCCACTGTCCTGTCACTTTGTGAGTCGGAAGGAGACTTTATAGACTGACATCAGGCATATGAGCTAATATTGGACTTAAAACTTTTGGATGGACTGAGTTGGGATGCTTTCTCAATGTTGCATTCCTCTTGTAGATAAACCTTCCTCTTATATCCATATGCATGTTTATGAGTTTGTTTCTCTAGTCTACCCAGACTGACACACCCTGAGACCACTTCTGTAACCAAGCATTTCATGGAAGTTACTTATTTTGGAGGTTTAAGATCATGGATTTATGGCTGTACCAGTTAATTTACCTAATATCCTATTTAGGGTTTCTGTTCTACCTACTGAACAAAGATAGGACTTTCTTTGCCCGCCCCCCCGACCCCCCAAAACAGTTATAGTCTCAGAAACTTACAGGGGCAGTTCTATCATGTTCTTTGATGGCTGGTACCTGATCCCTTCAACACCTCATGGTCACAAAATCTGGTGTGCCTCTTCCATGTGCATTTTGTTGCTTTTGAGTTTGGTGGCTGCTTATTTAATTTCAAGCCTTTAAGACCCAAGACATGATATATTTTGATAACCGGGCATCATTAGCTTTCTTCACCACATTTTCTTATACACATATTTGTCTTTAGTGGTCTTGTCAGAAGGTAAGCATTATGGAATGCCAATTTAATAGAACAGAGTATTCTTGCATTGAGGGAATAATTGAATGGAGACTTAATGTCCATCTGCTACCTTAACATTAAACCTATAAATATATGCTTGAATAAATATAAGTCCATCATCCTATATAAATATATTTACATATGTACATGCCTGTATTTAGACCTCTATAAATGCCTCCTAATTCTTTCCTCTCTATATATTTTTTACTTTCCTCTTGTCCCACTATTATGTTCAGCCTTCATTTGGGTTTCAGTAATTTCTGTCAGTTATATTGTCCTTGATAAATCCCTACCAGGCCTCTCATACCCACATTGCGGCTGATTTTGGATCACTTGTTCTCTTGTCCCTGAGTTGATCAACATCACCTCCTTTCTCCCACCTCTCCTCTCCTATGTTCCTGCGTAATTATCAGTCTCACTGTCTTCTCCTTCAGGTTGGTTATGCAACCTAACTTATCTAGATAGATCTGCAGAGATAATATTATGCACAAGAAAACAGGACATAGCAAAACAAAGTGACAAAATTAAACAAAATGATGACAACAACAACAAAAGAAAACAAAAATTTTTAAACAGTTCAAGTTCTGTTTGTTGACCTCTAGGATGGTCCTTTGACCATGTCCAATGGGTGGCCATGCCCTGACCCCAAAGTCTGTCCTTGGCACTGACTGAGGACCTCCATGTGCTGCTCTGCCTGCTGCTCTGTTGCACACCCTTAGTGTTTTGGTGGTGGGGTCAAACTCTCTCTTATTCCTCTTCAAACCATCCCCTATATATTTGTTTGTCACTGCATCTTCAAGAGTAAGAAAAAAACTATTGCTAATAGTTTTCTAGTTCATCTGAGCATGTCCTTCCTCCAGACAGAACATGATTAAATATATCTCTGTGAATAGTGAATGGCTGGAGTCAAGTTTTCTCACTAATACACTCATTTTACTCTCAGTGTCTCACTACCATTGAGTGGCGGCCAACGAATATTCACCCTGTGAGATAAGATAAGTGTGCTCCTGAGGGCTTCTGAAAAGCTAACTCTATAGGAGGAGACAGCCTTGTCTCTGTCCTACAGGGTGGCTGGTGTTTTAAAACTGCCGACTTTGCACTTAGTCCAACAACATCCGTGCTCCTAATCTTATTATAGTGCCTTTTTAAAAAGGTCCAATCAAAACAGTACCTTCCAAGGGGGAATCTTCTCATTCTGTCAAATGCAAACAGAGATGTGAGCTCAGAAAGCTATGGAACACGGTTTTTGTTTTTGTTTTTTGGGGGGGATTACCAAAAGTCACTCTGATGATATGCTGCAATATACTGAGGACCTCTCAGATGCCCTATTCGAGATTGACTAAACACAATCCACAGTTTCTCTCCTTTTCTGTGTATTTTGATAGTGAAGGAAATATGTTCTTAGGCGGTTTGTTAATTATGTAGGCCTTTTAGCCTGATATGTTAGAGGTAGGTTATAAGATTTTATATACTTAAATGTATTTAAGGAATCCTTTATTTTCTGCTATAAAATATCTCATTTTCTTTGAAGACAAAGCTCTTTGTTCAAAGCTGTCATGTTTATGAATGCCACGCTTTTAATTAAGCTTACTCTTCCTTCACCAAACTAAGCTTTTCTTTTTTCTCTTTTCTCCATTCCTAATTCTGAAGTTAAGATATAGCTTCTCACTCCTATATCCAAGTTACCCAGCAGTTTCCCGTATTAAATAATTCTCTCACCCAAAGTCACTATACAAAACAGAAAACTTGCATGTAGATACCAGATAGACTGCCTCATGCTTTCATGGTCTGAAGAGTTTATGGCCCACCTATTTGCTTAACTATTTTATTTTTAAAAGAATAGACTTTCAGGATACTTGTAAAGCTTGCTTATGCAATGTCTACTAAAGTCGAGGGCATCTAAGCATAATATAAAACTACTAAATAGCATACATGAAAGTCTTAATTTTCATAGTGTAATTCATACTTATATGCATATTTTGCTGTGTTCTGGGTATCAACAGTGGTATCAATATTTGACACAAATCACATATTTGTGTTTTCTTTAATGTATTTAATATTTAAATTTTATCACAAATAGTATATTTCCTTTCAAAATTTTAACATAGATTATAATTTACGTTCATATGCTTAAATGAAGTGTTAGTAGTTACAGATATAATTCTCACTGTTCCAAACTAATCAAACAACTTCCATCAAGTTGATTCTGATGTAGCATCCCTAGATAATGTTAGTAAGATTTTAAGTCTCTACTGGAGCAAATGGTCTCATCTTTTTCCCCAGTAGCAGCTAGAGTATTTGAACCACTAACCTTGATGTTAACAGTTCAATGTTTATGGAATCAAGAGTTGGGATGGCAATATACTATTTTTATAGAGAGATCAACCATAACCAATATCTTAGTGATAGTTTTTCAAACATCCCTTTGTCTTTCTCAGTCATGTCACAATAGTTCTCATTTCTTTCTGACTTGCAATTGCATATGTAAATTTATTTTAAAATCTTGAATAATTGTATTTGCTTGCGTTCAACCCAAATTTACTTGATTGCTTATTTCATAAACCATATGTAATCATAACAGGAATTGTGAACAAAAATATCATAAAAGTCAATCTGAAGTCTATCTATAAACTTTTCAGAATCCATATGATTCTTTTTCAAATGTGGCATAAATTAACTTATGTCAATCTATTATAACAGAAAAAAGCTAGAATAATTATGCAATTTGAATTAGTTTAAATGTTAATCAGTAAATTACATCACATTATTATTTAAAATTTTTGAAATGATTTTATCATATATTGCAACTGTCATAAATATCAATATACATATATGTTTGCATGAAGGCGCACTTCTGACTTAAATCTGAGGAGTTAATTACTACACAGAATGTCTGAGAAAATCATAAATGTTCCTTTTCAAGACATTAAGGCGGTTATGTAAATGTTTCAATGACAAATCTTGTGGACTTCAATCAGAAAACTAAATCATTTAACTACAGTAGTCAAATATATTGTTTCAATATGTGAAGTGGGTTATTGCATGGTGACAAGGTGATGTTTCACAAATAGAAAAATTACTAATACATCATACAGAAAAATGAGTACATTTTTGGATACCCCTTTATATAATCCAATTTTTCTAATTACTTTCTCAGGATACAAACTGTAAAATGTCAAAGGAGTGGTTACAACCCTGATAAATCCATTTCCTGACTTTTAACCATGCAGTATTTCTTTGTTCTGTTACAGTGACTGCCTCTTGATTCATTTCCAGGTTTCACATAAACTCAATCTAGTGTTCTGGAGTTCCCATTTTTCTCAATACCATTCATAACCGGTTTTGATCCACACAGTCTCAGATCTTTACACCCATTAAACACAATAAAACAGTTTCTGGTATTCCCTGCTTTGAGACAGCAATGATGTGTTTTTTCCAATTTCCCTTCTATTCCCACTTGAATTTCTTGCAGCTTCCTTTCAATGTACTACTGCAATCATTGTTGGTTTGTCATCAGCACAAGTTTAATTGTGTTAATATTAATGATATTTTTTAGTAAGTTTCATATATTTTAGGATCAATTTCCTGTGGAATGGATACCCATTATGTATATTATATGGACAATAATTGTGGATCTCTTCTAGTCAGTTACCCAAATAACTTTCTTCCAAATTTTCTGGCATAGATGAGTTAATGTTTCCTGTCATTCATTATCTTAATAAAACCGTTCACTTGGTATTCCATCAATTCCTGGAGTCAAGTTTTTAACTAATGCTTTCAGTGAACCCTAAACTTCATCCTTTAGTCCCATTAGTTCTTGCTTATAAACTATTGTTTGAAGTTGTTGAACGTTGACTAGTACTTCTTTGGCAAAATAACTTTGTGTATCTGGCCCATAGAATCTTTGTATATTTTAAGTCAAAGCTTTGCTTCTTTTTCTTCAGTTTGTTTCAATTCATGATATTTAGGACTGCATTCTTCCTTATGAATTGACACTCAAATTAAAGAAAACCTAAATCTTCAAAACTAGACAAATAGGAAGCATCATGATAAATTGAATTTGTCAGAGATTTTCCCTTGCATGAATTCACAATCTGTGATCATGGAAAAGTGATCAAGAGGTCAAACAGCACATATTAGCTGGCAAATCTGCTGCACAAGATCTCTTGAAAGTGTTAAAGGGCAAAATATTACTTGAGGATTAAGGTGTGCCAGAACGAAGTGATATCATTTTGAATTGACTTCAAATGCACATGAAATTTAGATGTTGAATATGGAAGACTGAAGAAGAATGAATATATTTGAAATAAGAGACTGGGGAAGAATATTGAAAGTGTTGTAGACTGTCAAAAAATGAATCTGTCTTTGAAGTAGTACAGCTAGAATATTCCTTGGAAGCAAGAATGACCAAGAGTTGGTTGCATGTACATTATACATATTATTAGAAGTGACCACGGCCTTAAAAAATGACATCTTGCTTATAGTTGAGGGACAGCAAAAAAGGGGGAGGACCTCAAGAATATGAATAGACATAGTGGCTGCCACAGTGGACTCAAACATGGCAACACTTTTGAAAATGGCCAGCACTGGGTTGTGTTTCTTTCTGTTATACAAACTGTTGCTTTGAGTTAGAACCTATTCATTGGCACCTAACAAAAACAACCACATGGCTGTAGTAGAAGCCCTAGTGTCGTAATAGCTGCTAAATACAAGGTCAGGAGTTCAAACCCAACAGATTCTGTAGAAGAAAGATGGAGCTTTATACTCTTGTAAAGATTCACAGCCCGGAAACTCATATGATCCATCCTACTCTACCCTGTGAGTCAGAATCCACCACTGGGTGTCAGTTTGTCACACTCTAGTAGCTTATGCATTTGTATGATGCTAGAAGCTTTCCCATTCATATGTGAAATACCCAAAGCATCACCCAAAGTAATCAGGCTTCATCACAGCTTCCAGACTAAGAAGAAGCTACAAAGAAGTAGTAGTCTACACAATTCTGAGGAATTAAGCACCGAAAACCACACAGAACAGATCAAAACATTGTCAGACCTAAAGTAGAAACCAGATACTGTCAGAGATCATTCCAGAAGAGAAGTCCCTCAGGTCAGAAGGTACTCAAACTATGAGTGAGACTCAGCTGCCTTCTCAAAGGAGAGCCAAATCTAGCTATATGGATGGAGGAAAGCCTGTAAGAAGAGACCTTCAATTGTTGATGAGTTGAGACTAAAAATGAGAAGTAACAACTGCAAGTATGAATTAATAATGAGAATTTGGAATATACAAAATATGACTCTAGGAAAAATGAACGTTTTAAAAAAAGGAAACAAATATAGGTATGCTATGTCCACTTCGGCAGCACATATACTAAAATAGATATTGGTATGTTAGGTATTATGATGCTGAAGTAGATCATTTTTAATAAGAAAAATGTGGGTTTTTTTAATGCTGGGAATGACAGAATCAAGAGGAATTCAAAATCAAAAGGACATTTTCAAGATCAATCTTTTAGTACAATGTTATCTCTGGTAGGCTAGTATATATACACATAGATCAAGGGAAACCCACATAACATGAAGGAAATTAAATCAATAAAAAGTTTTATTCAAATTTAACTACCAACCACTAGTTATAGTTATGCAGAAACTGTATATTTATATCAATGTTTTAACTTGGAAATTGATTAAATACACCACCACAGTGCATTGATAACTTTTGGAAACTGGAATTCAATATTAGGAAACAAAGCATAAGGAACAGTCCTTGGAAGATACTGTCTTGGTAAAAACAAAGCTAGAGATTGCATGATTGAATTTTGCAAGATAAATGACTTCTTCACCTCAAATAACCTATTTTCAAGAACACAGATTTTGATTATGTATGTGAACTTCTTCCAATGGAATACACTGAATTCAAATTGAGTCCATCTCTGAGAAGAAAAGTTTCTGAGTCAGAATTGATTTGATGGCAGTGAATTTTGTTTAGTAAAGGGTAAAAATCAAATCACACCTTTTCGGCCACCTGAGTAGAATTTGTGAACCAAGTCATACTCTTTTTTACCTTCATGGCATCTATAAGTCTATTCTTCTAGAGGGTTGGACTAAAAGCCTCGTTAATTGTTTTTCTAAGGGTTTTGGTTGGCTGAAAGACAAACTACACCCCCATCAAAACCATATCTGTCTTTCCTCACTGAGGTTTGGTAGGAAAAAAAAATCTGTTTTGACTTTTGAACATTTTAGCTTCTGCCTTTGATGCTGCATTTGGCTCTCCTTGGTTTGAGACTAAACAGCACACACACCAACATGAGATATCCCTTACAGTTGCCCATGTTTCTATGAGACATTCATCTATGAGAAAAGTGAGGGAATATACTGAAAGAAAGAGCAGAGACAAAGGAGCAGGATAGCATCTTGGAGGAGTTAGCTATTTGGGACATCTTTCATCCCTAATTTCTTGGGACTAGTCTAATACTAGCTAATTTGAAAGAAATTTCCCAGTGGCTACAATAATTGGTTCAAACATAACAAGTTTGAGGTTAGTGCAGGAACAAGTGTTCAACTCTGTTGTACATAGGGCCATGCTGACTTGGAACTGACTTAATGGTTTCTGATAAGAACAGCTTCAGTTTCAAGGCATTGGCTCAAGCCTTCAATATCCTGGAGCGGCATCATTACTTATCAAATAGAGAGCTTTGCCTCACTGAGATAACTATTTTGTTTTTATATTAAAATTTTAAATGCATCACCTAACTGCATATGACGTAATTTTCTAAGTTTAGAAAGGAGAGGGAAAGGCAGCAATATAGCTATGCAATTAGAACAAGGTCACAGAGATGACTCAAGACTGGCCTCAGATCCAAAGACTCCTTAGACGGGCTAGAGAATAATACACATGATTTTTCCTAACAATGAAATGCTTGATATTGAGATGTCCTCACATTTTTTCTCATTAGTAGAGTTGGTGGTTTTCCATTTGTCCTTATGAGTCATTTTAAGAAGTAAGTTAACTTTGTCATTTTTCTTCATTAAACTTTAGAAAGCATATCTATGTAAAAATCACACTGCCCTTGCATTGTCAGCTACCTAGATGAGAAAAGGAAGAATTATGTGATAATTCCTATCAGTAAAATTTGCATTGATAACTATTGATCTTACAGAACTCTAACATATTGTTTTTTACTACTGTGGGAAATACAAGTCTAGTTTTAACATGCCACTTAATAGATGTTTCAAAATTTCATCAAAAGCATCATTTGAATTTAAAGATATTGATAATATGTTTAATCAAAAAGCTTTCTGCATATTATTCAAGTGCTAACTTCTCAATTTTGATCCTTATTCTAAACTCATAGTTAAAGCATTTTCATATTAACATGCATTGTAGATCAAATTAAATATGCTAATTAAATTGCATGCAGATATACATATTTTAGCCCATAATTACTGCGTATATAAGAATAATAATAATGCTTTTAAAAGTTTGGAATAACTTACTCACAAAACTTCATGGGAGGTTTCTTATTACTGAGTATGATAATGACCACTGAGTTCGAGGACAGGAATAAAGAATAATCCACCAAGGAAATTGATCTCAATGAAAAGTTAACTGTTCTGTGGGAATTAGAGTCACCTACTGCAGAAGGATACATCCTTCAATAAAAAGAAAAGTCTATTAGTGGGTAAAACTATAAAGCTCTAAATTTAATTAAGTTTTATTTTGTTCTGTATTTGTTGCTGTTGTTTTGTGGTCCCATTTAAAAAAATAAAACTTCCATTCTATGAGGTAATTAAACAATGAAAGATAATTAAAAGAGATAACTTTGATTTGGGGGCAACTTTATTGCAAAAATATATTAGTGAGGCTAAAGACGTCTGCTGTTGGCAAAAGACATGTAGATAGAAGATTTACAAACAAAAATTTTATGTAGCGAGAAATTTATTGGCAAATCATAGCTCTTCCTTAAAATATCGACATGTGGAAGTTACATAATCTGTTGTCAATTTGAGAGAGACTTATGAGTGAAGGGGTGAAGTCTACCTGTGAACCAGGTCACAAGTTGATCCATTCATTTGGAGGAGGAAAGGAGATAACTAGCTCATTGGAGATAGGACAGTCGCTCACTCTCTAGGAGACATTCCTGTGGATAACACACATGGAGCTCTGCTAGAGCCCTGGAGTTGAAGAAGCCACGTGGAGACCCACACCAGTGCTGAGATGCTTCCACTGCCACTGGACCCTCAAGACTTTCCACCCACTGGCTTGTGATCTTCTTGCATTCGGCATCAGCATAGGGTGTGAGTCAGTAGAGGAATTTATAGATTGGTATCTGACAGAGGTGGTAATATTAAACTTATGGAATTGATCTGGACTAGTCTTGCTGTTTTCTCAATATTCAATTGCTCTTGTATATAAAGTTCTTTCTTCTACACATATGAGTCTTCTTGCATTTGTTCCTTTAGTCCAGGTGTGTTAGTCCGGGTAGACTAGAGGAACAAATTTCATAGACAAGCATATGGATATAAGGGTATGGTTTATATATTAGAGAAAGAGGACATTAAGAAAGCATCCCAATCCAGTCAAGTACAAAGTTATAAGTCTGATATTAACCCATCTGCCCAAAATCGGTCTATAAAGTCTCCTTCTGATTCATGGAGTCACAGGTCAGTGGGTGCAAAATCCCAACACTCGCAGGGGTCTCCACATGGCTCTTTGCTTCCAGGGCTCAGGGTCCATCAACAGCAGAAGCAACTCATCGCTGGCAAAGGTCTCCATGTGGCCTCTCCAATTCAGAGGTCTGGCTCCATCACAGCAAAGTCGTGTGGTCTCTCCACTGGCTCCTCCAGCTTCTTGGACGCTGCCATCTTGTCTTATCCATGATTCATCATTTCTGACACTAACTCCCAACAACTGGGGAAGATAGCTTCTCATCTTCATGAGGGAAATATCGCGAGATTTCCGAGACGTCTCAGGAGAAAGCCATGCCCACATAGAGGCCTCATTGGCTACTCAATGGCTATCTCCAGATTGAAAGGGTAGACTCCACCCCTACATTTCAATCATAAAATTAACCTAAGCACATAACTGCCACACCAGGGTTCCTCAAACTTTTTAAAGAGTGTTTGTGTGTGTGTGGGGAGGGGGGGGGAGTGGCGGGGAAGCAGTTCACTGTCTCTCAAACCATTGGAGGGCTAGTTTAAAAAAAAAAAACTATGAACAAATTCAATGTGGGCCCAGCATGAGTCAGTTGGTAAGCAGGACAGGTAGCAGTAGCTAAAATACCCAGTGGGCACAATAAATGTCCTTGGTGGGCTACATATGGCTGGAGGGCCATAGTTTGAGGACCCTTGCTCTAGCCTACCCAAACTCAGCTCTACACCCAATAAAGGGTTTTTGTTGTTGTTTTGTTGTTTTTTTTAATTACAAGAACAATGCTAAAAAAATCATGTTTTTAGATCTTAATTTTGAGTCTTTTCTTATTTTAAATTACATCTTGTAAATACAGTTTGGCAGAAGATGACAATAATTAATGCCTCTTAATGATCCCATACAGACTGACCCAAACTGCCCTTTAGAATTTTCCAGGCTGTAAATCCATATGGGAGCAGCCAACCTCTTATTTTTCACACAGAGAATCTTTTGACTTTGAATGGCCATCTTAAAAAAATTATAAATATTTTATTATTTTTCTCAGTCTTTTTTTTGCCCCAACAGTTTTATTGGCACATAATTTACATATCATATAGTTCCATATTTAAATCATCCAATAATATCAAGGAGACTTGTACAATCATCCCCACTTCAATTTTAGAGCATCCACCCTGTGGTTAAATTGCCTTTAAGATGAGTTATGCAATAATGGTCTCTTCTACTGCTCCCTCCCCTCCCATCTTCATTAATGACTCCCCAAATCTCCTTTCCCTCCCAACCATCTACCTCCAAGTCCTGAATTCCATATATCCCATTGCGTCAGTGACTATCATTATGCACCTACTCTTCCTGTCCTTCAGCACACTATCAAGACGACTGCGTTCATCTGGTGTTATGCTTAGATGGTTAGTGAAAAAGAAGAAAATGACATGGATTGACAAAGTGGCTATGGCAATGGGTTCAAGTATTATACATTATGACTATGTCACAAAATCTAGAAATGTTTTTGTGTGTGTGTTTTTTCCTGTTGTATATGGTCACTGAGTTGGAATGATTTGATTACATCTAAGAATCACAGTACCCCTCTCTATTTCTTCTTCAATATCTTACCTTAAATCAGTAAGGACAAACCATACATATATATACATATACATGTATATGTATGCACACATCTATATGCATTCACATACACACACATAGATAACCTGTAGATCCCAAAACATATGCCTAACTTTTATCTTGGATTATGAGCTATCATACAGCATTTCCTAATTGCCAGGGGAGTGCTGAGAATTTTTTTTTTCTGAAAAAGGAGTGGTAGGTTTGGGAAACTGTTATTTAAACAAAAGTTAATTAACTTCTGTTTTAGAAAAATTCTACAGCACTCCTGATCATGGTGGCTTTAAAAGTAATATAATTCCATTCTATCTGAAGAGCCAAGTACTATGCTTGATATGGTCATTATGAAAAGTAAGCATTCTCTGCATGCATACTCCGACAATTGTGTCATGGCTGTTATTGTTGTTAGGTGCTTCCAAATCAGTTCCTACTCATAATAATCCAATGGACAACAGAAGCAAACACTCCCTAGCCCTGTCCCAACCTCATCATTTTTCTTATGTCCAAGCTCATTGATATGGCCAGAGTTATCAGTTCATCCTTTCATTTTTTTTTGTTGCCCCCACTACTTTACCAAGATTGATGGCCTCATCCAGGGACAGTCTCTTGTCTGCGAGGAGTAATCAGACTGAACTGCCTCCAGGACAGGTTTAATTGGCATATAATTCATATTTAATCATCACTCAATCAAAGCAAGAACAATGGTAAAATCATCACCATAATCAATTTCAGATTTTTCTTTCTTTTACTAACTGCTCTTAGTATTCATTTCCCTCAAGGCTCTTCTGCAATTTCCTTGGGAAATTATCAATCTACTTACACTATCTATTGATTTATATCTCCAGGATTTCATATAGAGAAAATGATACAAATGGCAAATAGGAAACAAGCAAAAAACTAACAACAGTGGCAAAACAAAACAGAAGAACTTCAGTCAAAAAGAGACCAGAAGATAGTTAAAACAAATGATTTGAAAATGGGTCAACAGGGAGATCAAACAATAAGATTTTACCCTAATGGCATCTGCCATAATCAACTTTGAAATGCTCACTGCCTGATAGAGAGGTTTAGTCAAAGGCTTAATCCACGTGGAGACCTTTTGAATGGATTTTATGGTTATATTTCTTTTATAACCTTCTGTACACCAGGCTTTCAGAATTCGAGCTCTAATACTATTTCCTCCTTCCGATTTGGATTCTATGTTTACAATCCTTGAATCGCACAGGCAGATGTGTGTCTCCTCTGAGATCTTAGTTTGGAGTTCACATAGATGATTGCTTATTTTAAACTCATCCTGTAAGATCCTGGGTTCTGGATACCAATGGTTTCTTCACCACACATAACTGTATTAATCATATCTTCTGTAATGCCTTTATTAGGGTAATCTGCAGTTAGCTCTAACTTATTCTGATCATGAGTACAACAGAACATTATCCTGCCTGGATCAATAAAAAATTTCTTTTAGAATGACTACAAGAACTGTCCCAGTGAGGTAGAGATTAAAGATGCCCAAAAGTTTTATGTATCTGCATTTAAAAATTATTTTATTGAGGTCTCTTACTGCTCTTATCACTATACACATATATCCATTGTGTCAAACACATTTGTGTATCCTTTGGCAATCATCATTTTCAAAACATTTCCTTTCTACTTGAGCCCTTGGTATCAGCTCATTTCTCCCCCTCCGTTGTCCTCCCTCCCTCATGCACTCTTAAAAGTTATAAATTATTTTTTTTCATGTTGGAGACTGAGCACTGTCTCCCTTTACCCAATTTCTGTTGTTTGTGCTCCCGGGATGGGGTGGGGGGCAGGTGTTATATATCAATCATTGTGATAGTTTCCTTTTCTTGCCTATCTTCCTCGGACCCTCCTGGTTTCAAATCTGGAGGGGTTTATCTGTCCTGGATGTTATACCACTTTATTTTTCCCTATGTGAACCATCAGATCTTCTATAATTTGTGTTCAATAAAGGAAATTTTTTCTTGAGATGATCTTGAAACTCGGATGGAATATTTAAGGTTATGCCTTGGTGTTTTGGTAATTGCTTTAATTTTCTTCAGCTTCAACCTAAGAACAGTATATTTTATCTTCTGCAGTCAGCCATTAACTTGGTTTCTGCTTCTGCATTGACTCTTCTCACAGATGTAGTCAATTTGAGTTTTTTGTACTCCATCCGAAGAAGTCCACTTGTATAGTCATCTTTTGTGATGCTGAAAAAAGGTATTTGTGATGTACAGGTTGTTGGTCTTACAAAATTCTGTCTTTCAATCTCCAGATTAATTTCCATTACTAAGGCAATATTTTGCAAGAACTGTTCCTTATTCATTGTTTCCAATCATCAATAATAAACAATGGCTTTGATGCCATGCTTGATCAATCAATCAGCTGACAAAGTTTCTAGATTTCTTCAGCTTTTCCTTATGCCCAAAGTTCATTTTCATCACAACTGACCATAATATTATCTTATTATCTCAATCTATAGCCTTCATATTGCTGGAGCTGGATTTAGGCACTTTCCCATCAGCTCCTGCATACTGCAACCCCACATACAGCAGAACCAAACACACACCAGTACAGCACAGACCTCACAAGCCTTGTTATGTATGAGCCCATAGTTGCAGTCATTTTATCAATCCATCTTGTCCAGGGTCTTCATCTTGTTCAGGATTACCCTGTACTCTTTTTTCTTTTAAATAATTTTATTGAGGGCTTGTACAACTCTTATCACAATCCATACATATACCCACTGTGTCAAGCACATTTGTACATTTGGTGCCATCATCATTTTCAAAACATTTTTTTTTACTACTTGAATTCTTGGTATCAGCTCCTCCTTTTCCCCCTCCCTCTCCATCCTTGCCTTGCTCATGAACCTTTGCTAATTAATAAATTATTATTATTTTCCCATACCTTGCACTGTTTGATGCCTCACTTTATCCCCTTCTCTGTTATTCAACCCCCTGGGATAGGGTTATAGATAGGTCATTGTTATCGGTTCCTTCTCCCCCCACCCAACTTCCCTTACCCTCACAGTATGGTTACTCTCAATATTGTTCTCGAGGAGTTTATTTGTGCTATAGTCCCTGGTTTTTCGGTTCTTATCTGTGCCTACGTACATACCCTGGTCCAGTCGGATTTGTAAGGTAGAATTGGTGTCATGATGGTGAGGGTGAGGAAGAACCAGAGAAAAGCTCTGTGTTTCATAAGTGCAATACTGCATCCTCACAACCCTGTCTTCTCCCCAACGACCTTGTGTAAGGAAGTATTCAGCTGCCTGCAGACTGACTGTGGGCCTCTCTCCTGCATTCCTTCTCCATTCATATTGGCTTGATTTTTTGTTCTGGATCTTTGATGCCTGATACCTGATCCCTTCAATACTTCATGATCACACAGACTGGTGTGCTTCTTCAATGTGGGCTTTGTTGTTACTCAGCTGGATGACTGCTAATTTATTTCAAGCCTTTAAGACCCCAGACACTATATCTTTTGAGAGCCAGGCACCATCAGCTTTCTTAACCACATTTACTTATGCACCTGCTTTGTCTTCAGTAATTGTGTTGGAAAGGTGAGCATCTCAGAATGTCAGATTATTAAAACAAATCATTCTTGTGTTGAGTATAGGCCTAATGGATGACCCTGTAATTGAACAAGCATAATATCCTTTCCCAGGAAATGACTTCTCTTTATAATATTTCCCCAAAGCATGATATGAAGTCTTAGCATGGTTACCATAATTCTAAGTGCCATCAATTGAGTTGCGACTCATTCCAGGTACAAAAGAATCAACCTCTGTCTAGTCCAGTACCATCTTCACAATTGTTACTAGATTTGAGTTCATTGTTGCCACCACTTGTGTGGATCATAATAACACTGCAAAATCCATTATTATTTTCCATAGAATTGTCTCATTATAATAGGTACTAAGTACCTGAGAGAAAATCTTTCTATTCTTGCTTCTAAGGAGCGTGCTGACTGCTCTAAATCCAGGTAAGAATTTCTCCACTCTTCTGGTAGTATGCATTCAATACATTCAAAGTATCTATTCTTCTTAAGTCTTTATTATTGCATAATCCAGATTTCACATGCATATGAGATAATTAAAATGTAATGGCATGGGTAAGGTGCATCTTAAATCTCAAAGTGATGTCTTTCCTTTATAATACATTCAAGTGATATTTTGCAACAGATTTGTCCAATAAAATATATTATTTGACGCATTGACCACTACATCTATGAGAATTACTTGTGATGACCCACTTGAGCATCTTGAATTTCCCCCATCTATCCTGATGTTTTCTGGTGGTGCTGGTGTAAGAATTTTTGTTCTTATTTTTTTAGGTTCAATCCATACTGGAGGTGGTTGTATTTAGGAATCATCAACAAGTTTTTCAAGTACTTCTGACTTTCAGCAAAGCATGGGTTACCTTCACAGCACAGCTGACAATGAATTTGCCTGCAATTCTGATGATATATTCTTCATCATTTCATTCTTTGTCTCAGATTCCTCATTCCTTGATGCATCCATTTCTTATTTTTAAACCACAGTTACTCCTTATGTTGTTTAGACAATTTCCTTTAGATTTATGCTTAAATTCTACATGAGTACAATGAACTGCTCTGTAAATTCCATCATAAAAACATTATATATAACTTGCTATCGTTCACATTTTAATGTCTTTATAGAGTCAAGAAAACCCAGACAACTGCTTTTTTTTATTCTATGCTTCCAGTCATGATCCTTCTGACATCTGCAAAGGTACTCCTTTCTCTATATTCTTTTTAAAATTCAATTTGAACTTATGGCAGTTCCTGGTCAGTGTGCTCTACAAATATTTTAATTGTATTTAGTAAAAATTTATTTCAGGGGGAGGAAAAGAAAATAAAAAACCAAAAATATATAAATAATGAATAAATTATTTCAGGGTGATATTGATGGATTTTCAAATAATTTCCAAATTCTTCTGGCTCACTTTTCCTGATAATGGATACTCAGAAGAATATTTTCCAGTGTGTCTTTTAGATCCTTGTCTTCCCACTCTCTTGGCTGTACACACAAGTGAGAGTAGCCACTGTCACAACTGTTTGCTGATCACATCAATTGGCAATTCATCAACTTGGGTATCTTGCTGTTTTACAATACTTTCCATGCAGTTTGGAATTCTTTCTTCAGTACCATCAGTTCTTCACCTTCAACTTCTTCTTTAAATATTTGCACTTTAGCCCATTCATGTTGGTACAGAAACTTTATATAACATCACCCATTGTCTTTTGGTGCTTTTTGTGTCATTAAATAATTTGTTAATAGACTCCTCCAAATTCTATCTTGAGACTTGTATTCCCTCCTAGTTCTTTCCTTTAAAAAATGTTGACTGTTATTTTCCTTTGGTGATCTAACGCCAAATCTTGGCACATTTTGTTATAGGATCCTAGTTTGCTTTTCAAAGTTGCTCTCCGGTGCCTTATGTTGCCTTCTTTCACTTCATCAGTTTTTTCCCATTAACTTTAGCAACTCTATGTTCAGAGCAAATTTCAGTTCCTTTTTTTTTCAGTTTCTTTTTATATTGAACTTGGCCTCTCCCGCCCCCAGTCTGTTGCTTGTCTGTTTAAGCAATCTTTTGCTTTCTTCATGTCTGATTTCCTTTGTTCCATCCCCATAGCATCTGGTCTTCAGTCATTATTGTCCAATATGTGATCTCTGCTCTTGAGATATAATACACATGGGGTATTGTCAGGTTTCATTCGGGCTCTTGTGAAATTATATAGCTTTCATACGATACACACAGTAGGTGTATGTGCCCATTTGTTTTCTCCAGAGGAGTAAAACCAGTGATCCTAGTAGGTTCTTGTACACAGAAAAATATTTATATCAAGACATGGCTCATACCATGTAAAAATAAATAAATCCAGTCTGCTTAAAGTCAGATTTCTCCTGACTCTTAAAAGCTGACAAACAGGAAGCAGGGTGATGAATCAGGGACATAAGAGGGACAGCTGTTAGCTGCAGGTTTCCTGAAGTCAGACAGAAATTTTGACTGTTGAGTGTCCACTGATGGCTCCTGCGATCAACAGGAGAAGCAACAAGAAATCCAGGAATCCTATGCCAGATTCAACCCCAACAAAATGTGAAGGACCAAAGAATGTCCAATTTGTTGGATGTCTCACTTTTTTATACAAAATCGCTTATGACACCAAGGTGGTAGAATTAAACTGAGAGTCAGTGGACAGTTCCACTCCTGTCTTAACTCAAAATGTTTTGTTGAAATAATCCCTAACTATCACATTAAATATTATCTGACTTACATGTAGAAATTTTTTAAAAGTAGGCATATTTATCTTTCAACTACCTGTTGTTTGCTGACATTCAATGATGTTAGAAATAATTTTCTTGTGTTTTTCTTTACGATTAGTAACTCAAAAGCATACTGTGTATTCTTCTGTGTCTTCTTTTTGATACTATGTTGGGATTGTCCTGCCATTCCTATTATATTCTCTACTTTCCAATATAAAACTTATCTTTGATTCACAATGACCAATGGGTGAAGCTCAGAAAATATTAAGATCTGGACTGTATTGTAGGCTACTACTCCAGAAAATTGAACCTTTTAAATGTTTTTTTTTTATTTCTCTAGAAACATTCACGCTATTATATTCGCCAGATAGCATAAGTGCTGTGGGACATGCTGTTAAAGAAATGGTATAACAGTCAGGAAACAAAGTGAGTTGGAAACATTAGAAATTTGAGAGGGGTAGCTTATACAATAGAGAACTTGTGAGCTTGATTACCAAGAAGTGCAAAGGAAATCCTGTGGCAGGTTTCAAGTATTAGCTCTATTTCAGGAAGAAGACCTATGGCCGATGTTGCTTTCTATACCAAAAGAATACTGCCTCTTGCCAAACAGTATATGTGTTTAAAGAAAGGATGAGAATTAGCAGATTGATTTCATGACTGGGATGACATTTAAACTGCTTTTGAAGTCCCAAATGGAAATAAATGGCTTCTGTTCTGTTATTTTGTCTCAACTTTCTGCAACAACAAATCCCTTGTCTTTTCCAAAATGAAGAAGAAAATCAATTTCCATGATTGACCTGACCCAAACTGATCTAAAGAGTCCCCAGTAATTTGTTCATAGGGTTTATAAATAATCGATGGTCATTAAAAATTATATTGTAAGTATTTTGTTTAATTTAAACACATTAGGTCAAATATATTCATTTTGATATTGAAAGATGGAATGTGTTACTGAGAATAGTGAGTTTTGAGAGTGATATAGAAGATGACAACTTTATCAGTTGACACAAAAATAAACCTACACTATCCACACTTGCTCTCCATAATGGTTCACTGGGTGCTGTGTTTCTCATTATTAAGTCAAACCACAGTTATTTGTAGCTATTCACAGGAAGTATTAGAGCAAATTATCACTTGCTAATTGTATTTCCTCAACAAAACAGATTTACAGCTTACTGGATTTCTGGCATTTCCTAAAGTTTTGAACTTTCATCATTGTTAAGATTTCAAACTTAGCCTTTTGCATCAAACACCTCACTGTGTGTATCACATAAATAAATTATTCTTACACTTCTGTCTGAAATATTTTAAAATGTTCACTTGTATCTTCCCACTTCATTTACTGCACCTGCTCAGGGGAGGCTTCCAAATATAATTTAATTGCAATTTGTTTAAGGGTACTGTGAATGTTTGAATATATCTTGTGTTGGGGGAGGGTCTTTGAGAAGATTGGACAGGAAATTGATAAAGTCCTCATCCTTCTCCACAAGTTTCATCATAAAAATAACACATATCAATGGTAAAAAACAATCATTGCATTTTCTACCATGTTAAAGTGTGGTAGATTCTACTGGCTACATAACAGGTTAATTTGCTTGAGACATTGCTTGCAGCAAGTCAATATTAGTTTGGCAGCATTTCAGGCTAACAAGCTGGTTTTAGGCCAATTCTTTTCTATTTTTTCCCTTTTGCATCTTTTAGCTTTTACTAACCTACATTATTATTATTATTATTATTATTATTGTTGTTGTTTTAAGTAGCATACATTTTAATCCTTTTTCTGTCCATATCACCATTTTTTTGGTATTAAACCTCCTCAGCTTTTTAGACTGGGAGAAAAATGCACAATGGAATTCTGATTCATAAAAATACTATACTTACTGGTCTGATAGAACTGTTGCAATTCCAAATACAGTGACCCTTAGACATCCTTAGATTTATTGCTGAAACTATCCCTGGTTATTGACTTAGAGCCAAGTAACAGATAGGCCTATGAAGTGATAAGTAATATTAATGAGGAACACACCCCGCAATACAACCAACCATCCACCTTGCAAAGCAGAAAAAGTGTCTGTTACACAGGGGTCTTTAGAGAAACAAAACCAGGGAACTTATGATTATATAGGTATATGTAATATGAGGATAGGTTTATAGAGCAAGAAAGAATATAACAGCTAAGTAGTCCACACAGCAGTACAGATATCTTACTTCAACTCACTTTGTGGAACAGTTATTATACCAGAGGTCCTTCAACTTTAGTGAATTGCTGGTTAAGGAAGCAGACAGTGGAGTCTTCCCTCGGGCAAGACAGGTAGAGTCTGCCCTCAGGTGGCAGACAGTAAGGTGGGTCAGCAACTCAGTTGCACAGGAACGTAGGGCTCCAGTGGTATCCAAAGGAACCTCAAATTCAAGCAGTGAACTTCTGTAGGATCCACCTGCCTCAAGCTCAAGTGATGTATGAACCAGCAGAATGGTGAAGCAGTTCTCAAAAGAACCTCAAGTTCTAGAGACATGATCCACAGGGTTTGTCCCACAGATAGTGCACTAGCTTAAGCAGCAGCACACTTGTCCACTTACCAGGAATAAAGAGGTAGATGGGAAGCTGACCACCTTTATTTGCTTTGATCATCCTTGAATCAAGCCGCAATTTGATAATCTCTGCCCACATGTTCCTATTGGCCTTCTCAGTACAATAAATCTAATGATGACAAGTAGAACTAAAAAAAAACTGTTCAAAAGGCAGGGAGAGACAGGATATTAGGAGGAATGAATTTTAAGAAATCATAAGAATATCTTTATATTGGGAGAATTTTCACTATGAAAATTCTATGACACAAAATATGTATAGATTATTGGCTAAAAAAAGATTCACTCTAAATTCTCAACCAAACTAAAATAAAGAATCAAAAGCATTCATTAATTTAAAAATAAATAAATAAACCCCAGATGTTTATGCTGATTTGCTCTCCCAATGATCTAACTAGCTCAACAAATGGAGTCTTGTTCATGACATGTAATGTCTATTGCTAATGGAGTTCATAACTATTAAAAATGAACTTGCAACTTCTATCTGGAAGGTTGCATAGAATGGTATGTAAGGGGTTTCAAAATGTTGTGAATAAAATGGAATTGATAGAAATAAAATTACCACAAATCATTTGAAACTCTCTTGTATACTCAAAAATTCAAACTTAAAAACATAAGGAAAGAAAGTATTTTTCCTCATAAACATTTCTGATTTTCACTTTGTATTTTCTGCATGATATGTATCTGAAGAAGATAAAAAGGTAAGAGACATCTGGAGTATGATAAAATAAGAGATATGAAAACAAGTTATAACAGCTACCTTCTCAAATAGAGAAATGAATATAATATACACTTCTTTTCTCTGTCTTACATATTTTATAGAGTGTTTATTTTCCCTTCAAACTTGACCAAACTTCTATTTGCCAAGGCGTAAAGATAGCCTTCAAGGTACAGAGATTTACAAAATGTTGTCGAATTTCATTCATATTTCATGTGATACATGCGTTTTCATCATCAAAATTTTTATTATCAATCATAAGTAAATTACTTATATGTAATTTTTCTAAATAAATTCATGCATATTTTCAATTTATATTAATTTTATTTTATCTAATGTATTTTTTGTCCACAAAATATACTATGGCACCTATTAATTCTGGCAACATTTCTTAGTGTTCATTTTCTTTTTTATTATGGAAACAAAAAATATCAACAATGGCATGGCATTTCTCTATAACAAAGTCAGGTTATTTTAAGATAGGACATAATTCAACTGCATTGTTCTTATGATGAACAAAATATAATCAGAAAATCCTAGATAATTGTAACAAAAGTCATATGGAATATATTTGACACTGGTATTCTTACAGACAAATATGTGACAACTGATTTGTCAGATAAAACTTTTAGATCCTTAAGTGATTTTTATTTTATTTTAACACTTACTTATTTACAAAGTTGCTATATTGAGTCCAAGGAATCTATATTTTAACAAATTTTTGAGTATTTCCTCTGCAGCTACCAAGACATTGGTCCATAAATACCAAAATTAATTATATTTTACCAGGTTATGTTTATGTAAGATTGGGGCATTAATTTTAAAAATTAAATATTGAACCATGAAGGCATCTGAATGAGTTTAATGGAAAATCTTCCTACATATAAAGCAGTAAATAAACAAATAAATAAAAATTTTAAAAAGCAAAATAAAATAGAAATGATACAGTCCTTTACTCAACCTTCTGATAATATCATTGCAAAAAATATCTTTTGGTGTTTCTTCATTTTTGTCTTCTCAATAATACTTTCTTTTCCATTCAATTATTTTATGTTATCTCTTTTTTTGTTGTTTTATTTTATTTTATTTGGCATCACTGCCCTACGGTGGGAGTGGGAGGTCCAGCCTTGCTCCTGGAGAGCTGCTGCTGAATTTGAATCACCAAGTCAGCGGGCCACAGTCCCGCACTCAACCACTACACTACCAGGGCTCAGTCTCCTTTTGTTTTTGACAAATGTTCACTATACAAAATAATATTTTTACATATTTCTCTAAAGGCTATGAATAAAGGTAAGGGAATAGCTCAGGTAAAATTTTCTTTTAGATATATAATGTTATTGGTGGATGTCTTCCTTAATCCTGAAAAACAATTATTCTCTTTAATTTTCTGTAGTAGAGCAAGATGGCAAACTAGAACTCCAAAAACATTTCTAAACATAAAATACTCAAAATCCAAGACAAGTAGGAAAGAATATATGTTAATATAAATAGGCTTTAAGTAATTAGTATATATTTAAATAATTAGTATTAGTAATTAGTATATAATTTAAGTAATTAGTATATATTGATTCATCGCTAGGGATCAGGAGCAATTCAGGATCATTTCTCAAAAAGAGCACAGGTCCTCCAAATAAAGGCATTTTAAAAACTTTACTTAACTATGGATAATTCTTGCGACAGTTGGTCTGCTGGATTCTCAAGTTCTTATGATATGATGGCTTTTCCTGCTATTTAGCCTGTGGAAGAGATTTTTTTTTTAATTGTAGTCAATTAAAACCTAAAAGTTTTCTGAAATCAATCACAGTAATCCACTTAAATGTCACATATATTTTTAGTAAATAAGGCAACAAGAAATGTGAATATTTTAAGGGTATGGCTACAGGTGTATTTTATACATAAATACATCAGAAGGCCTCTCAGAATGTTTCTAATTTTATGGACTTTATTTTCTTCTGCTTAGCGTATGAGGGTCTATTTATTACTTTTTGTATCTATATCTAATTAGCTCAATGCTATCATACAAACTAGTGAATTATCAGGTGTGATTTTATCGTGTAATATATTGGTACTACAGAGTAATGGTGCAATTAAGATAATCAAGGGAAATTTACAATGACAGAAGAAGAGAGTTGGACTAACACTGCTCAAACAGTGAGAATAAACTGCTATTCTCCCACATTAAAACAAAATACAGGCATATTGTGTGTGTGTATATATATATATATATATATATGAAAAAGTCACATCTGTAACTGCATCGTAGTTATCAAAAGTCATGTTGATTTATTATGTGAATGAAACACCATATGATACAAAGCAAAACAAATTAAATTCATTGCCACGAGTCAATTCTGACTCATAGCCTCCCCATAGAAGTGCTTCTGGATTTCTGTGATTGTAAATCTTTACATGAGTATAAGCTCTCAACTTTCTAGCAAAGGATGGTTAGTGGTTTTGCTACTGCTGATCTTGAAGTTATCAGCCCAAAGCGAAAACATCTATGTTACCAAAACTCCTACATATGAACCAGAATCTATAATTACAGTCATGATATGACTAAATTCACAATATTCCATAATTATTTACATATGTATATATACTCCATGCCATATATATGTATATGTATATATATATATTCCACACCAAATACACAAAATAAATGACCTGAGGTTTTCAATATTTTCATGCATTTTATGATGGCAGAAATATGTGTAATAATCCCATTACCCTACATTTGGATTTTTGTAGTAAATCATGGTTATTTCAGAGTAATGGCCTAAAAATAATGAGCAACTCTTTTAATTTTTCTGTCAGAAATGGGAAATAATAGTAATAATTTCAAAGTATGCATGGAAAATGTTAAGCCTCAAGTTAGAGTATTGAAATATTCTATGAAACAACATTCAATGATACAGGAAACATCAAAATAAGAGTGAAAGAATACACAGAATCATTTTATAAAAAGTCCTGGTTGACATCCACTATTTCAGTAAGTAGCATAAGAAAGCACCAATGCTACTGAAGGTAGGAGTTCAAGCTGCAATGAATACATTAACCATAAACAAGTCTCTAGGAGTCTTGGGAATAGCAACTGAAATGTTTCAGCAAGATTTTAAAGCACTGCAAAGTCTCAACCATTTGTACCAGGGAATTTGCAGACAGCTACTTGGCCCAACTGACTAGAAAAGTCATATTTGTACCCATTCAAAGAAATGCAACCCAATAGAATACTCAACTATAGAACAATATAATTGATATCACATGCAAATATAATTTAGCAGAGAATCACCCAATAACAGTTTCAACACTACAGGGAGTGCCAGCGGGTTGTGATAGTTAGGTTTATTGTGTCAGTTTTTATTGGCCAAGAAAAACATGTGCGATTAATAAGGGCACAAGTTAATTGGAGGGCAAAGAGATGATGTCTTCACAAGTCCCACCCCTCTCTCTCTTGCTCTGGTGATCTGACCAAAATGAAGCTGCTTTAGCTACACTGCCTGTGGGACAGCCAACCTGTGGATACTGTCGCTAGAACTTGAGGTATTGTCGAGACCTCCTTCTCCACACTGCTGGTATAGAAATTATTTCAACTTCAGGCCTCTGGATCAGGTCATCTTGCATTGCTTGAATTTGGTATCCCATCCAGGACTGCTTAGCTAAACTCCTTAGCTTTTGACTATTTGAGACCCACCCTGCTATTTGTGGCCTGTGGTCGGAGTGCCTGCATTGCCTAAAGGGAAGACTCAGCAGTCTGCTCCCTTGACCTTGGAACAAGCAGCCCTCTTGAGTTGTATGACTTCCACTATATTATCTGTTCCACAGAAGTAAATTGAACTGAACCCTCTGTCTTGCTGGATGGACTAATTAGCTCTTACATTCCTTTGAGCTATATACTTCTTTTCTCTAGAGAACCATGCATAACACAATTGGTACTGAGAGTGGTTCTAGAGAAACAAAATCTTAAGAATAACCTTCTCAAATTGACTCTCCAGCCTGATTAGGCTTAACTGCACTAGGAATGCGGTCTCCAACTTAAGGCTTAGATAAGGCTGCTACTCTTACTAGAGTGGGTGGTGTTAATCCATGGTGTAAGGTCACATAGCTAATATGGACAGTATTACCATCACTCGATGAAGTGCTGATTAGAGGAGAGACTCTGGGTGATGATGTGTTTGATATTACCAGCAATTTTGTCATGATGAGAAGTATAGGGATGCTAGTTGATGGCCCTTCTTACAAAAGAAAGTGAGATCAAGGAAAGGTATAATCTCAGAATCTCAGAAACATGTCTTAAGGGCAGAATAACAGACCTAAAACCTTTTGCATGTGCTACAAAGAAGAGTTTTCTCTCCTCTAGTAACAGAACTGACATTGCCAAAAATCAAATCCAGACTCTCATCATACGAGTAGTGGTATTACAGTGACAGCTGAATTTATATATATATATATATATATATATGAACTTTTTAATATGCAAAAACAGAAATCTAGAGACTAACCCTGGGGATAGTTATTGAAGGGTGTGGGATATTGAGGAAAGGAATGTAACATTAGACCAGTCTGAGTTTCTTGATATAGGCCCCCTTCGATGTCTCAGAAAGAGAGGTGAAGAGAGGATCAAACTGCTTATTTGGTTGCTTCACTGAAGCATGGACTGCTAGATTAAACAAACTTGAGATACCTGACTTACCTTGGATCACTGTAACAGATGGCATCCAAAAGCTTAGGGGAATTGGTATGGGGAATGGGTAGGTTGAAATGGGTCCCCTTCTAAATGGATATGTTGAAATGGGTTCCATATCAAAATAGTCCCATAGACTCAAGAGGAAGTGACCTGAGGACATATGTTTCTCCAGACCCATAACCAACAAGTTAGTGAAGTGGGCACCAGCATCTCTGAAGACTCCTATGATGGCTATTTTACATAGAGCAGGATTAATCGTGGGAAATGTCCTAAGTGAACTCTGATATTTCCCCCCAATGGGACTGATTGGCCCCTTGGTTGTAGAAGGCAGACATCAGCACTGAATCAGCAGAGACAGGGTGGACATGGTTATCATAACCAGCACAGTTTCCAAAGTAATCAGAGCAACCTGTCTCTTGCAGACATATGGTATTGGCTCCTTAGCCACAGTGTCCCTAGGACATGTTAAAATTATGAAATATTTACATAATATATAGAAGAGGAAGAATGCAAGATCAGGTGAAGAGCATAATAGACAGTCATGATCATTCAATAGTGGGAAATGTCCTAAGTGAACTCGGATATTTTCCCCCATGATCATTCAATAAATTCCCAGACCTGCACCAGTTTACAGACCCATAGCCCCTTGAATGCGAGGAAGGCCAAGTTCGTCTGATGAAGGACCTTGTTACATCTTCAAAGATTTTTACTGTTAAGTCTTCTTCTAGCCTTCTTCTTCTAGCCTTTCCTGAAGGGCCCTGAAGCCTTTAAATAAGGGAAAAGAAATAAACCTTTCTGGGAATGCTGGCTTTAAACTGGTTCTAAACTGACACTAATTCCAGGATAACCAAAATATTTTGAAGGTCCGCCAGTCAAAGTGGGGGCAATATTGAGGTAACATTATTGACTGAGTTTTAGCTCAGGTGCACCTCATCATGGGTTCAGTGAACCTCCATTATTTGCTTAGTTCCCCAGTTCAAGAATGCATCATTGGAATGCACATACTAAGTAAACAGCAGAAACCCATATAGGATCCCTAAAATGTGGAATATTGTGACGGCTAAAGGCCAAGTGGACACAGAACTGCCAGTGCCTCAGGAAATAATAAAACAAAAGCAGTATCACATTCATGGAGGGATTGCAAGGAACAGTGCCACCACCAAAGACTTGAAGGATGCAGGGGTGGTGATTCCTACCACATCCCTGTTTAACTCACCAATTTGGCCTGTAAAAACAAAACAAAAATAGATGGATCCTGGAGAATGACAGTTCATTATCATAAAATTAACCAGGTGGTCATTTCAATTGCAGATATGATTTTGTTGTTTAAGCAAGTTAATACTTCTCCTGGTACTTGGTACATAGCTATTGATCTGGTCAATGCCTTCTTCTCAATAACTGTCTTTCAGGAGCACCAGAAGCAGTTTGCCTTCAGCTGGCAGGAACAATACATTGTCACAACTCTTTCTCAGTGGTATATTGACTCTTCCACCATGTGCCATAATTTAGTCCGAAGGAAACTTGATCATCTGTCGCTTCTATAAAATGTCATACTAGTCTATTATATTGATGACATTATACTGATTGGACCCATTAAGGAAGATGTATCAAAGATTGTAGGTTCATTGATACAACATCTGCACACAAGAGATTGGGAAATCAACCCAAGGAAGATTCAGACACCCTCCACCTCAGTAAAGTTTCTAGGGGTCCATTGGTGTGGGTAGTGTCAAGAAATTCATACTAAAGTGAAGAACGAGCTATTGCACGCACCCCCTCCCCCAGAAACTAAACAGAAAACACAACACCTAGTGGACCTCTTTGGAAATAGGAGACAACATATATCTCACTTGGGTGTTCTACTTTGACCTATCTGTCAAGTGACAGGAAAGACCTCTAATATTGAGTGGGACCCGGAACAAGAAAAGGATCTGCAACAGGTTCAGGCTGTCATGCAAGCTGCTTTGACACTGGGACCATATGATCCAGCTGACTCAATGGTGCTAGAGGTGTCAGGTGTAGATAAAGATGCAGTATGGAGTGTTTGGCAGATCCCTATTCATGAATCACAATGTAGAGCATTGGGGTTTTGAAGTAAAGCCCTCCCATTCTCTGCAGACAACTACTCCCTTGATGAAAAACAGCCATTGGCATGTTACTGGGCTTGAGTGGACACTGAATGTCTCACCATGGGTCACCAAGTCACCATGAGGTCTGAGATGCCCATCATGAATTGGTTATTGTCTGACCTACAGGGTCATAATGTTGGACGTCCACAATAGTACTCCATTGTTAAGTGGAAGTGGTATATATCAGATTGGGTTCAAACAGGACCTGGGGGTACAAATAAGCCGTATTAAAAAGTGCCTTAAATGCCCACAGTCTCCACTGTTGTCACATTATCTTCTTTCTCCCAGCCTGTACCTATGGCCTCCTGTCAAGTTCCCTATGTTAATATAATACAGTCCATGCTTGTTTTACTGATGGCTCAGCACACTATGCAGGTGCCACTTGTAAGTGAACAGCCACAGCATTACAGGCCCTTTCTGGGATAAGGACAGTGGTCAAGGGAAATGCTCCTAATGGGCAGAAATTCTAGCAGTGCTCCAGGCTGTTCAGATTGACTGGAAATAGAAAGGGACAAATGTGAGATTATATACTGATTCATGGGTTGTGACTAATTACTTGGCTGGATGGTCAGGGACTTGGAAGAAATATGATTGGAAAATTGGTAACAAGGAAGTGTGGGGGAAGAGGCATGTGGATGGACCTCTCTGAATTGGACAAGAAAGTAAAGACAATCATGTCTCAGGCTAACCTCTGAATGGGAATCCTTTATCAATCAAGTGGATAAGATGATACACACAGTGGAGACTGGTTCTCCTCTTTCCTCTGCCACTCCTGTAGTTTCCCATTGGACACATGAAAAAAGTGGCAAGGTGGCAGAGATGTGGGTTGTGCATGGGCCCACCAATGTGGACCTCCACCCCCCACAGCTAATTTGGCCACGGCCACTGCTAAGTGCCCCATCTGCTTGGAGCAGAAGTTTCTAGGGAGTCCGAGATATGGAATGATTCCTCGGGGAGATCAACTGGTGTGGCAGTCATGTGCTTATGTTAATTTTATGATTGAAATGTAGGGGTGGAGTCTAGCCTGTTAATCTGGAGATAGCCATTGAGTCACCAAGGAGGCCTGTATGTGTGTATGACTTTCTCCTGAGACTTCTGGGAAATCTCGCGATATTTTCCTCATGAAGATGAGAAGCTATCTTCCCCAGTTGTTAGGAGTTAGTTTCAGAGATGATGAGTCACAGAGAAGACAAGATGGCTGTGTCCGAGAAGCTGGAGGAGCCGGCAGAGAGCCCACACGGCTTTGCGCTGATGGAGCCAGACCTCTGAAGCTGGGGCAGCCGCATGGAACCTCTGACAGAAATAAGTTGCTTCTGCTGTTGATGGACCCTGAACCCTGGAAGTGAAAAGCCATGTGGAGACCTCTGCCAGCACTGGATTCTGTACCCAATGACCTGTGATTTCGTGAGTCAGATGGAGACTTTATAGACTGATTTCGGGCATATGGGTTAATATCAGACTTATGATTTTGAACTAGACTGGGCTCAATGTCCTGTTCCTCTTGCATATAAACCTTTTCTTTATATCTATATGCCTGTCTATGAAATTTGTTCCTCTAGTCTACCAGGACTGACACAATTGGCAACTTGATAGCAGATTGAATACATAGGGTCACTTTTTTCATGGTAGGGGCAAAATTGTGTTCATACTGGAACAGATATTGTGGATATGGATCTGCCTTCTCTGCATACAATGTTTCTGCCAAAACTATCATTTTTGAACTATCAGAATGCCTTATCTATTGGCATGGCATCCCACATAGTATTGCTTCAGATCCAGTGACTCACTTCACAGCAAATGAAGTGCAGTAATGGTCCTAATGACCTTGGGATCCACTGGTTGTATCATTTCATTATCCTGAAGCAGCTGTATTGTTAGAACAATGAGATGGCCTCCTAAAGTCACAATTACTGTGCCAACTAGGTGGCAACCACTTGCAATGTTAAGTGATGCTGTCCTGAAGGCTGTATAGCTGTACCTCTAATAGCAAACATTCATGGATCCAGGAAACCAGGGGTGAAAACCTGGAGTGGCACTGCTCATTAGTGATCCACTTGCAGCAATGTTGTTCCCTGTGCAAACAACCCTGTGTGCTTCAGGCTTGACCGTGCTAAACCCAAAGGAAGGAACTCTCCCACCTGCACATACAGGATGGATTCCACTAAATTTTGGATCAACAGGTCAGGAAGGGTACTGAGTGGTGTGATTGATCCTAATTGCCACAAAAAATTAGACTGATGCTACATAATGGAGGTAAATAAGAATATATCTGGAATCCAGAAGATCCCATAGGCCATCCTTTAGAACTACTATGCCCTGTGATCAAAGTAAATGGTAAATTACAGCAACCCAATTTTGACATAACATTTAATTACCCAGATCACTCAGGAATGAAGGTATGGGTCACCCCACCAGGCAAAGAGCCACAGCTAGATGAGGTGCTGACTGAGGGTAAAAGTAATACAGAATGCAAAGTAGAAAAAGGATAGTTCTACCAATAAGTTATGACCACGTGAATGGTCAGAAGAGAGGTTTGTGATTATCAATTTATCTTCTTAATATGTGCTTACTGAGTGTCCTACCTTTGTCCATGTATGATGTTAGGTATAAGTATGATTTCACTAATATCTGCAAATTATATATGGATAAAGACTTGTGTACAGGTGCCAAGTTGGCAAGGGATGAACCGTGACAGGTAGGCTTATTGTGCCAACCTGGTCAATAGGAGCACGTGGGATTAATAAGGTCACAGTTTGATTGGAAGACAAGGAGATATATGTGGGACTTGTACACAGGTGGAGATGACACAACTTTATTTGCTGTAAGTGAGGAGGAATTAAGGCACTAACTGATGAAATCAAGGATTTTAATCTTCAGTATACATTACAATCTAATGTAAGGAAGACAGAAACCCTCACAACTGACCCAACAGTTAATATCATGATAGATGTAGAAAAATTGGAGTTGCCATGTATTTTGTTCTGCTTGGATTCACACCTAATACTCACAAAAGCAACAGTAAGGAAATCAAGAGATAGAATGCATTGAGTAAATCTACTGCAGGAGACCTAGGCCTTGAAAACCTAGGATGTTTCTCTGAGGACTAAGTTCACCTGCTACAATCTATGGTATTTTCAGTGGCCTCATATACATGTGAAAATTGGACATTCATTAAAGAACACTGATGAAAAATTGATGAATTTGAATTGTGGTGCTGGAAAAATAATGAAATTATTATAGACTGCCAAAAGAACAATCAAATCTATCTTGGAAGAAGTCAGAGAGCTCCTTAAAGGCAGACTTCCTCCCACATAAGTTGGACATGTAAGGAGAGTCTGGTCCCTGGAAAAGGGCATCAAGCCTGGTAAATAGAGGGGCAACAAAAAAGAGGAAGGCTCTCATGTAGACGGATGTACACAACAAGGGATTTGAGCCTGGAAACAATTGTGAAATTGGCACAGGACTGGGTATTGTTTAGTTCTGTTGTACATAGAGTTGTTATGGGTTGAAATGGCACCCAACAAAAAGGAATCTTGACTGGTTGGTACATACATCTGAATTATAGGTGTATTGACTGGATTTCCTTGAATGGCTATAGGTATATACCCATCACAGACAGAATTGTCCCTTAAGATCAATCTTGAAACATCCTTTTTGACTATGAAAGCAATATTTTTCCTCGTGATTGTGTTATCTATAATAATCAATGTCAACTTCTGATTGAAAGTGGTCAGTTATAACAGCCGTTATGCATTCTATTTCATTTTTATGACTCATTCTTTTCCTAGAGTCATACTTTGTACATTCCAAATTTAGATTATTAGTTAATTTTTATATCATCTTCTTCTAACATTGAATCATAGCCCAACAAAATGAAGATTGGGAAGGCTTTATTCTCACATATTTTACTCAATCCATATCATTATTGTTGACTTTACTTTTGAAAGTCAGTTCTTCATTGGTCTTATTTTGTTTTTCTCCTGATATGCAAATTTATCTTCTGGCACTGTCCCAGAAAATGTTCACCTTCTATTCATAAGGCCTTCTGTTTCATTTTTTTTTTTTTGGTGGGGGAACTCTGCCAGATTTATTTTCTCACAGTTGAGGAGGCTAGAAGTCCAGTTCGAAGTGCCGACCAGAGGGGGAAGGCTTTCTCTGGAAGGCAGATATGGCCTCTCTGGAACTGCTCTCCCAGGCAATCTTCTGGTGAGTGGCTTCTCTCTTCCCCTTTCCTCCTTCATAGCTCAGGAGAGATTGAAGGCCGTCGGTTTCTAATCAACTTTTGATGCTCTCCACAAAACTTTTAGTAGCTAATTCCAACATCCGTTTGTCAGTATGTCATGTCGTGCCTTATGTGTTGCTGTGGTGTTGGAAACCAGGTCACTGATATTTAAAGCACCAGCAGGGTCCTCAAAATAAACATATTTTAGAAAAAACTTGCAGGCTAAGAACAGACCACAAAGAAAGGAACGGCTGTCCACATCAAAGGGGGTAAATGCTTAAAATCGTATGCGTATCTTGGGAAGATTGTCAGATAGTGAACCTCTAATGAATGGAATTGTACTCCAGAGACGGGACCCTGTACCTCAGAGGGAACCCAGGAAGTGACTAAGGAGAAGCTGTTTTCTCAGAGCTGACTCCTCTGTAGTGACATGAGTGGAACCGAGTCTATGAGAGTGGAACCTTCAGGATTGTCATTTGCTAATGAGATATAGTTCAAGGTTAGTCAAAAAGCTCTGCTGAAGTCTGTTCACTTTGGGTGACTCTGTCAGTGTTTGAAATACCACTGACATAGCTCGCAGAATCACAGCAATATAAAATTCACAACTGCACAATTAAGTGACAGACAAATGATACTGGTGGTTATCAGCATATCCCCAGCCCAGGTATAGATACACTATTGAAAAGCGTATCTCCTTCTCGCTAGCATTCCCCAAAGGATTCTGTGCTCTTCAACTGGGAGCACATCAAAATGGCCGTTTCCGCACCCAGGGTAGACTCATCCATTTTTCTTTTAAATATCTGTTGAGCAGGGAACAAAATAATTCCAAAGGGACACCATAAAGGCTGTATCATGGATGGAGTAACGTGTCTCAGTGAATTATTCTAGGTCCACCTTCAGTGCCATGAACAATGCGCAATAACATTGCTGTGATGGAAAGATAATCATTGGTTTAAGCGTCCTAACTCTTTCTCAGCAATTCACTTTTAACACTTTTCTTAGCATGTCATCCTAATAAGCCTTTGGGGTCATTTTATGTCCTGCAAGAAATCAACCAAGATTACCCCCTTGGAATCTCAAAAAAGAAAAATTATCACTACAACCTTCTGAGTTGCCTTCTCTGCTTTGACTTTGACTGTGCCAGTAGATCTCCAGATCTCTTCCCAAGTCATTGTTTCTGTTGTACTTTGTTTTAAAGTGCCCTGGAAGTAACTGTCAAGTGTACTCTCAATATTAAGAGAACTAATGTGTGTCCATCCATTATCTTCAGTCATAAGGAAGCTTTATTTGGAATAAACTAGTATATATATATATATATATATATATATATATATATATATATATATAAAGTTTCTAGGTAGCAATCCTTTTTTGGGTTACTACCTTGCATTTTGGAAATACTAATAATTTCACAGATATGAATAATTTAAATCAAATGAAGCCATTGAGATTGTTTCACAAATATTAATAATTTAAGTCAAATGAACAATTGCTAGTTTCAATTTTAAAAAATTATTGATGTTGATTTATTTTTTCTTTCTTTTTTTGTATTTTCTCTTCTTTCGTGTTCAGATATAATTAATATTAAGGGCAATATTCTTTGTTTTTTATCATTTTTGCTTCAAATTGTTTATAAAAATTTTATGAACAACAAGAGAACATTTCTGATAGTTATTTTATTTTTCACATATAAACTAAAGAGGATTTCAGGAAAGATTTATGCTTGACACACCATAATAAATGGATCACCTTAATTGCTCTTTGGATTCATTCATTCTGATTGCTGCATTGACTCTCTCTCTCTCTCTCTCTCTCTCTCTCTCTCACACACACACACACACACACACACACACACACTTTTGACTCTGCTTCTCTATGTTGATTTCCATTCCTTCTGATTCCAAGTCAAAATAGATGAAAATGACAATGGAATATGTTAATTTCTCATTATTAGCTTCAAATTGTAGTCAGTCTGGTTGTCATGACTGAGATGTGCCACAAAGTCCAGTTAATAACTTAGAGGTAGCTTGGGGTGGAAGCAAGCAGGTTTTATATAGCCACATTTTAGTTCCTGACTAGTCTCCAGGACTTTTCAGCGATGTAAAAGCTGCACACAGTACATGAAATGGGTTGAGATGGAGAATTCGCTGCAAATAGGAACTTGTACAATTGTTTCCAAATCCTTAACCAAATCGAGCCCTCAATTCTGACGCAAAAGTCGTTGGGCTTTCACGTTCACAGATTGTCGTTTTTGTAGGAGCAGATTGCCACGTCCTTCTAACAAGGAGTAACTTACGAGGTTGAGCCTCCAATCTTATGGTTCACAGACAAATGACTGTCCAAAATATGTCCTTAACAATTTCAAAATGAAAAAACATGGTATGTATAATTTGTTCATAAATCAATCCATTCATAATGAGGAACTACCTATAAAGAAAAATTTCCTAAAATGTTTTTTAAATAATTATAGGTTCCTTATTTCTAAATGTCTCAATTAAGGGAATGCCTGATACTCCCTCAAGGATATAAATGAGAATAATGGAGAAGTTTAAATGGGCTAAAGCCTCTCCAATATTCCAAACTCCCTTATTTTGGGGACTTTTTGATCATTCACTATTACATGAGAATTCTAGTACATCAACATTATCTAATAGAGGTCATCTTCAGTTTGGGTTCTAGGCAATCAGTAAACTATTAAATCTGTATTAATCAGATAAAGCTAAGACATTGGATTTAGAATGTTTGGTAAATGCCCTCAAGTTTATAGATTAAACATCCTGTAAAATGTGATTCCATATCCGGTTCTATGATGCATATAATATTTTATTTTTCTTCATATGTTTAAGGATCTGTTATTACTTTAAAGGACAGTATTAAAATTAATTTGGTGCACATTTTAATTTCTCTCATATTAGTCTTATTGCTTTTATCTCACACAGCCAATATTTAATTTTTTGTAAGAGACTATTTTTTCAGATTGTTCTTAAAAAAACTAGTGTTCCTTTATAAAACATTCAAAAAATGATTGTGAATTTTTGTATTATGCTCTCTACCTTAAATTCATGGCTGAATGTGTGGTTGTTGATTATTATTATTTTACATATTTATTATTAATACGATGCATATTACTTTGAATATGTTAAATATTTCACAGTATAGCAAAGCAAGTTCTTTATGTGACAATGATGAAATTGAAATTTTCAAGGGATGTATTAAAAATGTAAACTCGGTAATCACACAGAATCATTCCAAATACTGTTATCTTGGATTAATACTCCATCCCTTAATTTCTCACCTATTAAATGAGATTTAAAGTATTGATCCCTGGTAACATAGCACATGATGAGTTAGACTGATAACTGCAACGTCCTCAGTTTGAACCTACCAAATATTCCTTAATAGAAAGATGAAACTTTCTATTCGCATATAAATGTGTAATCTCTGAAACTCAAAAGACAATATCCAGTGTGTACTCTGAGGGCACTATGAAGCATAATCTACTTGACAGCCAGGAGTACTCTATTCTTTACAAATATTCAGTAGATATGAACTTAAACTATTTCAAGTAATAGCATAAATATAATGGGAGTGCAACAAATAATGTACACTGACAATAGCATACATACCATTTCTTTAGTAGCCTAAATGATCAAGGATGATCATGCCGAATTTGAAGGTTAATATTGAGAAAGAATATTTTACTTATTTTCTCCTGCATTGTAAGATAGAAATGCTATTAGTCTTTAATTGTGGACATACATCAATATTATAAAAATTCTCTTGCAAATCAAATCAAAATATTAAGGCATGGGCACCACCCTGCACTTACCGTATAAGTGTTTTAGACTCCAGCTAATATTGGACAGCATTCCATGTTAAAAAAAAAAAAAACACCTGTATTAGGAATTCTGAGAGAATGCTGTAGCTATAAGAAAATGATTGTAAGTTCCTTTTGTGAGACAAATGAGCTTTAGTTTCTCTCCCACAAGATTTGGATAATAATCCCTTATAGACAGAATCATTCTGACAATTAAAGGGGATAGCATCAAGTGGATACCTAGTTCATTGTTGGCACTCTATCTGAGCATGATGGTTGTTATCCATTTCTGTTCTTATAGAAGGCCAAAAATATATAAAAAAGGAAATCATATATTTATAAGGAATCATAGGTAATGTGTTTTAATATACTTTAATGAGAGCTGTAATTTTGGTAGAATTTTAAGCTTTACTTTTAAGACCATTAGACTAAATCCTATAAAATACAAAAAATGACACCAATTTTTACAAAGGTAATTGAAGGTCCTAGTACAATTTCAAATAATGGATTTATGCTGCTGACTTGCACACATAAATGAGTGCCCTTGTGAATTGAAAGATATTCAAGCATGTTTATCATAGTCAGAGTCTGCAACTGCATACTGATCAACGCCCCTCACTCATTAACATACACAGCCCTTTGCTTGAGCTTTAATTTGCATGCTCTTCTAAAAGCTTCTTTTTTCCTCACTGTTCAAACAGGCAATGACCTTTGTAATCAACAAGAAAATTAGAAGCAGGTGGGAGCTTATTTTTAATGATGCTGAGACCAAATTGTTTAACTTAAATCTGAACTTTTTCCTTCCAATCCTTTTTAATGCCTGGCAAATATTAATTATGTGAAGTTAGACAGAGACTCCGACTTTCTCATTGTCTCTGATCAAACTCTGTAACAAACCCTTTACTTTTATGTTTAATTAATATGATGAAAACACTTCTCTTCAATCTGTCTTTTTCTCTTTCCCAGAGCCTCTAGTCCAAACATGCTATCTCTGGGATTAGCTAATGTTCTGGCAACCTTTACAAATTTACCTTGGTGATTATACGTGAAACCGACTGAGAACATTTCCTACAGGATGGCAATTATTTATTTTAATGAGGATATATCAGTGGATCAGAAATAAAGTTTTAGCATCATAGATAACTAAAATTAGTCCTGTTTTGTCTCTTTTGCTTTAGAATAGTCTTAATCATATTTGCTGGAAGTAATTCCATCTCCCTAAGGCTTCTCCAAAGAAACATCAAATAGTTTTTCAACTTTATAATTCATATTTCAAATGTACTGGGAAATAAGTAATAAAGACAGCCAGTTGCAAACACATCTATATTGTCTTCAAAAAATTATTTGCCCAGTGAATCAATAATAATTTTAATATCAGGCTAGTTAACATGCCTATGATGTGTGACCCACTGGCATGGGTCCAGCTTTTTACCAGGCTTTCTGGTCCACCCAGAAGACTGGATGCCCTGCAAGCTTGAGGTCGTGCCCATTCTGCTGCTTGTGTTTGCAGCAGTGGACACATTTGGTAGTGGTCCTTTTGTGCCTGACTCTCTTTATTTGGCATACTGTATTCCAGATCTTGCCATGTTTCAAGTGTTTCATTGGTTTCATTGCTGGTTTTTTGTTTGTTTGTTTAGAGATGTGTACCAATCCTTTGAACACACAACTCACAATAAAAAGGCAGGAAGAAAAGAAAAAATAGATGCAATCAAGATAGATTAAGTCTGTGAAAAAATACGATCAAATCTCAATAACTTTGGAAAAGAAATTCTCATATCTTAATTACCTAGGTAAGAATCTCAACTTATTAGCAGTTCTGACTCCTAGAGCAGCTAGCGCTTTTGACAATACTGTTTGCCCTGACCTAATTGGGAGATGAAAGATTTAGGATGGTGGGGAGAGTTGTGGAAATCACAAAGGGACCAACTCTCCACCTAGAAATGACATTTGCCTTTTCTGCTTATGAAATCTACTTAAGACATATTTCATTGATTAGACTTTATTAGAGGTCATTTTATTGTTTAATTAAAAATATCAGATGCTACATCAGATGCACCTGCCCTATCATAGATGAAGCACATAGACAAAATGTTAGGTGAAAGAAACCAAGGACAAGAAGGCACATATTCCATAAGTGCATTTAGATGAGCTGTCCAGAGCAAATGGACAGGAACAGAGTGTAGATTCTTTGTTGCCTAGAACTAGAAAGTGAGAACTATAAACAAGAGTGAGGAGTAGGGGAGGTGCAAAAGTGCTGAAATTTATTTATAGACATGGTTGGATTATATAGTGCATTTCTAAATATCATAGTATTGAACACTTGAAACGAGCAATGCTAACATATAAATTCAATAAAATGTTTATAAGTTTACCGTATTTTTATCAGTTTAAGGATTCCCATGATGCAGCACCTCTGAGGGAGAAAGTTGAGACTATTTCTGTAGGTCATTTATGAAACCCTGTACAGATCTGCTTTGAGTCTGATATGGCTAGATGGCAGGGGTTTATTTCTAATACTCCATCTTATATTTAAAGTTTAGATAGAAAGTAGGTATCCTTAAACATGTATTAAAGTCTTATTTAAGTAAAAGTGTACACATATATGTTTGTCCCACCAGCAAATACGTCTCATTTAATTAACTAGTTTCACAAATTAAGCTATAGGAAGTCATTTTTCCTAAAGTAGAATCATAAATTATAGATTTTAAAATTTGATGAAGACATGATATGTGAATACAGAATAAAAATAACTCCCAATATATTTTATGTAAAATAATGTATAATAAAAATAAAGAAAAATTTAAATTGGTATTTTTAAGCCTTGGTAAACATATTTGAATAATATCTCTGAAATTGAGAGTGATTGATTTTAATTTTATTATCAAAAATGTTGTTTTATTATGTGTTTCTAAATGTGTACTTTCATCAGATTAGTGAGAAATGATTTACTCATTAGATGTCAAAATATTAAAAATACTTTAATATATTAGCACATAATCTTGATATAGGAGAATATAAAAAATGTGCTTCAAAAATCTTAGTCGATTTTCATTCCCCCTTTCCACCAGCTTTCTGATGCTCAGTTGTACAAATTTCAAAAAGAAATTGAAATACAGAGTGGCATAATGAAATGACTAGAAAAAAATTTTAAACAAAAGGAAAATAAAAAATAATTGTGAGCTTGCTAGGCTAAGAAAGACACTGGCTTTTTAACGAATGGCAGTGAAACATAGAACAAAATTCCCTTTGTATGAAGTTATTATTATTGTATGATATTATCATATCATGCCTCTGTGAAAACATACTATTAATAAGTAAAGAGTTGAAGAAGCTCCAAAACAACATAGAAGTTGAGAAGTGGGGAAGAAGTCTTCTAGATATACAGCTAAGAACATAATCACAGATGAGCTTCATAAGCCTGTAATGCTACAAGAACAGTAGGTGATGTCTCAATGCAGGCAAATATAGCTATAGAAGAAGTGTTGTAAAAAATCTGGTAATAAAGTGCAGATTGGCCCTGGAATATTCTGACATAACAACAAATATTTTGAAAATAACAAAGAAAAATACTTTCGTAGTATTTCCCACTGTTAAAGTGGTAATCTGCTTCCCCGGCCCCCAAATCTTTTAAACTGTATCAAATATATTAATTAAATGAAAATGAAGGGTGTAATATGTTCTGTGCAACACAAATGATACTTTTAAATAAAATTTAACAATTCATTAGTAAAAAATTCATTTTGATGTCATAAATAATTTCAGTAAGGTTGCTGGAAACAACTTTTAAACACTTGACTGCTAGAACTCTCTCATAGGCTATATGGGAGAAAGACTTTGTGAGTGGCTTTAGTAGAAATTACAGCTAAGAAAACCCAATTCTGTCACAAAGGAATTGACTATTCATTTATTTATGTACAAATGTAACACCTTCAAAGTACCCTTCATTACACTTAGTGGATTTGTCGAATCTGTTATTCCATCCTTGGAAACATTTTTCAAACTCATGTGTTTGGATGGCTGATAACACTACCCTCACTTTTTCTTATCCCTTTCCAATCACTGTCCTTTCATGTAAATTTTTATTCGAGAAATAAAAAGAAGTCACAAAGAGTCAGGTGCATGGGGCAAGAGAGGCACACTGAGGTGACTGTGTGAGCAGGTGAGTCCTTGGTCTGTCAAAACCAGCTGCCCTCCTGCCACAAATCTGGATTTTTTTTTGTCACACACTATTACACAATCTTTTTAGAATCTCTAACAAGAAAACTTGATTAACAATCTGATTCAGTGAAAAGAACTCCAAAAGAACTATGAGTTGACATTTTCATCTGTTTGTGAAGTTGATGGACGTCCAGAATGAGGTTTGTCTTCCACCAACTTTTCACCATTTTTGAAACTAGAAAACCCGAGTTTACCTCATAGCATTGTCTTTGTAAGTGGTGTTCAATATCACAGCAGTTCTGTGGCATTTCTCTTGAGCAGGAAACAAAATTTTCTCAGTTACACACTATTCTCTTAAATCAGCCATCACAAGCACACAGACATGCATACACACAAATTTGGTTTGAGCGAAACTGTGTTTATGGAAATATTCACTATTTCTAGAGAGAAGTTTTCCCTGTGACGCCACTGGGTGCACCAACTCAGATTGAGTTGCTTAGTGCACACCTAGTAGGTAAATGCATACCATGAAAGTTCTGCCCAGAGCTTTTCCCCTTATTTTGGTGGATACCCCCTCATATGAAGACATTCAGACAACCATAATGTAGCATTCAAATAATTAAATACAAATAGAAATACCCATAAGCCCTAATATTTTGACAAGTTAATTTCTTTTTTTCTATAAATTCAGTTTTAAGTTGTCACCATATAGCCTAATTGACACTGAGGTAAATTATAAAAGTATTGATACTAGTATCAATACTAGTATCAAAAAGTATTTGCTTACCCTCATAAGTAAGTATATATGAGGGTAAGTAAATATCACAATTTATAAAATAAATTAGAAAATGATTATATTTTCCAAATTTTTGAATGGTGTGTATATGACCACAGAAACTCACATATGTGTAAGAGAGATTTTTATATATAGGGTATGTGAATATTCCAAAAGAAATCCAACCTAGTCCAGTCCAAGCCCATAAGTGCAACTTAGCTCATGTCTGACAGTGATCTACAAAGTCTACTTCACACTCACAAAACGCACACAATGACACCAAATGCAGAAGAATCACAGACCAGTGGGTAGAAAGTCTTTGGATCTCAGCACGGGCAGTGATCTCCAGGTGGCTTCTCCAGCACCCATAGCTGCCCTAGGCTAAGTCAATGTGACTTCTCTTCAGGGATGTCTAGCAGGATTTCAGCCTTGCCAGCTAAAGGAGAGAAATGGCTAAGGCAGCTGCACCCTGGTCTGACCATCAGAGAGCAAGAGACTCAAGAACCAGAAAGTTGAGGCTCATCGATCCATTTATATCTGCCCCCTGCAATTAGCCCCACATGTGTTTATCAAACAAGTTGGCACAATAAACCTAACTATTTTTTTTAGAGTAAGCTGATTTTGGGGGGTGAGGGGTGGGGTGGGCATCACTGCCCTCTGGTGGGAGTGAAAGGCCCAGCCTTGCCCCTGGAGAGCTGCTGCTGGATTTGAACCACCAAGCCAGTGGGCCACAGTCCCGCACTCAACCACTACGCCACCGGGGCTCAGCCCAAACCTTAACTAGCTTAATAGTTCACAACACCTCGTTAGAGTATTAGAAAAGAAAGATTTTACTTTCAAGACTAAAGTGCACCTGATTTAACCCATGACATTTTCAATGACCTCATATGAGTGTGAAAATTGGACATAAAGAAAACCAAAGAAGAATTAATGCGTTTGAATTTTGATACTGGAGGTCAATATTGGACTGACAAAAGAACAAACTGATCTTTCTTTGAAGACTACAACTAGAGTGTTTCTTAGAGGAAAGGATGATGATATTCTGTCTTACATAGTTTGGGCATGTTGCCAGTAGAGACTAATCTCTGGAGAAGTACATCATGTTTGGTACAATGGAGGAGCAGCAGAGGAGTGGACTATTTTCAAATAGATGAGTTGGCTTTGTGGTTGCAAAGAAATGCTCAAGAATAGGAATGATTTGAAGGGTGGTACAGGACCAGACAGTGTTTCATTGTGTTGTGCAGGCCCAGGCAGGGTTTCATTCTGTTGTGCATAGAGTCCTATGGTTTAGAAATAGCTGGAGGGCACCTAACAGCACCACAGTAGGGGAGGGGTGTGGATGTTGTCTTAAGTTACACCCTATACTTAAGGAAAAAAAAGTCAAAATTCAACTTCCCTTGAGACAATTTTGCCTCAAGGACACAATAAAGCCACTTCAATGAATTCCCTTGACTGTAAATTTGTAGGGGAGCAGAAAGCACCATCTTTCTCCAAAGGAGTGAGCTCACTTGTGGTTTCAGACTTCATACCTCACAGGTACCAACTCAAAGTCCCAAAGTTTTTACCACTACACTACCGTGGTTCCATTAAGTTCAAAGATATCCCCCAAAGAAACAAAGGGTGTGGCCAGGCTCACCACATCTCTTCTAAGGTTAAGCTTAATTCCAGCCTAATCTTTTCCATTAGTAGGGTAGAGCATGATCTCAAAAACCGGACAATAGGCACAGGTATTGATGATTATGTCACAAAAGGAATTATGGTTACGAAGCCCATATCAATTAATTTTAACTCAAGAATAATATTTTTTCAACAAAATTCAAGTAGATAGCTTTCAGAGTGATTAAAGTTTTGTAACAACTTTACAAGAATATTGTCCCAATAGTTTTTAGATGGCACATTCATTTCAAGTAATATTGAAATGACCTCAAAGATAAACCAAAAGAGTGAACGCAGTCAATTTTGATGGATGTAAACCGAAGATGAAGTCAAGACATGAATGTGTTTTTGTGTGGGGGGAGAGAGAAGGTGGAGGCATAGAATTACCACGGATGTGACCATTATTGATGTGAGAGTTTTATATGGTTCCATGTTTTCAGTTTCAATTTTTAGTGACTATCTTGGCCTCAGGAACCTGTCAGTTCAAGGACTATGAAAAGGTTGTAATCCTCTACTCAAATACTGATCTTTCCTGCAGGTTTAAGCAAGAGAGAAGTTGATGGAGATCATTTTATGGAAAGAATTGTACTCAAAGATAAGTCTTGGATATACTTATGATCCAAAGAACAAAGGCCAATTAAAGCAGTGAACTTGAAGTCAAACTGCTAGTCATTTAAATTCAATACAGAAAATTTAGCTTGTTAGGTTATGGTGACAGTTTGTAATTTCAAACATGTAGTCTTATAAGATTTTCAGTAAGGACACAGGAAATTCCCAGGGGCTTATTTCAAAATAGTGACTTAGAAATTAATATAGCTATCTTATCATTCCATAGTTAAGTCACATTATGCAATAATGTGCTACTGCAATCAGTTTCAAAACATTCCTTTTCTTCTTGAGCACCTTGACCTAAGCTCCACATTATGCCATGTACCTTTCCATCCCCCACGACGCCCACCATCACCATAGTACCCCGCAGAAACACTTATCCTACTTGTTTTCCCTATAGGCTTATCAGTTCTTAGTTTCAGATATTGAAAAACAGTAAAAGCATATTGCAGAAATTCAAGAGGATTACTCACAATGATGAAACACATCTGAGATAAATTCTAATATGGATGAACAAAACAATAAGAAAAAAGAAAATTTTGAAAATCAGAACAAGTCTTACATACATCAGAGGGGACATCAGCTGCCTAGGTTTTAATCAGTGAAGTCAGGTTTATCACTTTGATCTTCTATAGCCTTCTCTCCAATGCACTCTGTTTGATAGCCAGCGTCTTCCCATCCCCCTATTATTGATAAAGGGAAATCACAGGACACATTTTTCCAATGTAGATAGCACAAATGTGTTTTTGGATTCCACTGTTATCTATAGCCTTCTGCATACCTGATCCTCACAACATAGGCTCTGATATTAATCTCTACTTGGGCTTCAGAGGATATGATTTACAATCTTTTGGTCACTGATATGGTTGTGCTTCTTCCATGG